>CATOUR010000479.1:0-78474 GCA_951848785.1 Callosobruchus maculatus
GATTAATACTAGGCTTTTTACAATCTGCAAAAAGCTGCTATTCAAACAGAACTAACTATAATTGCATTATGTATATGCATTTATGTTTTTATTTGTTGTTTCCAAATGAGGATAATTCAGTTTATTTTCATTCAAATAAAGTAGCAGTATCAAATGGAGTGGAAAGTAATATTGTTTATAAAATGCATTAGTCAGGCGCAGGTGTGCTCTCTGTTTGCAATAAATCATGAAATTAATTTACCTGCAAAAGGTTTGTTAAAACTGCAGCTATCAGCTGTTCTATTTAGCGCAATTTGGGTACATTAATTCGATTGCTACATTGTTGATCACTGGCCGGGTTTTTGGGACTGTAGCTCGCCATCGTTCGCGATTTACTGTCAATTCAGTGGCGCTCTTGAGACTCATATCCAGCAACTGTTCCATCGTATCCACCCAGCGTATAGGGGAACGGCCACAGCGCAGGAAGAAAGCGAAAGAAAATAAAAGTCATGGAATTGGAAAAGGTAAATAATTTAGCTATACTATACAGGGTGAGTTTTTAGTACCGGCTCGGTCGATAACTCCACTACTATAGAAGATAGCGAAAAAAGTTGTATATAAAAGTTGTAGCCACGGATATGCTCCTTGCTCAGAAAATATTTTGATTGATACAGGGTGATCCATAACTACGCGGTAATGCAAACATGCATTTTTTGTGAGATACCCTATATATTATTCCATATTCAAATTCTACTGATGATTTCCGTTCTTCCAATATGAGGGTATTGTTACATTATACAGGGTATCTAAAAAGTTATGACCATTTTTACCTCCAAATCGCTGTCAAATGAACGTACTGTATATTAAAAAGTGATGAATCAAAAATCATTTTTTTACACAAATAGATAAAAAATGTCACTACTTTTAAAATCGGCTATAAAGAAACCCCGCGACGCATATTCGTATACAGGGTGATGTAGAATGCAAAGTCCAGATTTTCTATTTTTTTTCAAATGTAACCCCCAATATCTTATTATACCAAAGGATTGCTCTTAATATGCTCTTTCATCTTTGTATAGCACTTGTTGTACCTACGTCCATTAGTTTCCGAGTTATTTCGATTTTTCGGTGAATTTAAACCATAGCTTCTATTTGTGTACTGAAATTTATTTATTTTGAGAAGGTAATATCGAATTTGCTTTTTTTAACGAACAACAAACTTACAAGGTCATGATATATTATTTGATGAAGTCAAAACCCTGAATCATCGAGATAATAAAGTCAAGTATGCTGAGGAAACAATTTTGTAGGCGTGATGCATAATTATCAAGCAGATTTATCAGGTATGCTTTGGAAAATTGACAGTTTTCATGACTTGCTCAATAACTCCATACTGTGTGAAAAACGAGCGCTTCAAAAATTATTTTTTCCATCGAAGGTATTTAGGAGAATCTTTGAGAAATTGCCTATTTGCCTCTAGAATGTATCAACTATGAACAGCAATATCCAGAACGGAGGCACTCTAAAACTAATGCGTTTGCAAGATTGAATAATCATTTTATTTCTACCGTGTCGTTTAATATCTCATAGCCTACCTGATAGATCTGCTTGATAACTATGCATGACGTCTACAAAATTTGTTTCCTCAGCACACTTGACGTATATTATCTCGTTAATCCAGTGTTTTGACTTGATCAAGTACTATTATGGCCTAATATTTTAGTTGTTTTTTGAGTAAAAATAGAAATTGGTAGTATTTTCTCAAAATAAATAAATTTTCGTAAGCAAATAGAAGGTATATTTAAAATTTGTAGAGAAATAGAAATATCTCAGAAACTAATAAATGCAGCTATAACAAGTGCTATACAAAGATGAAAGAGCATATTAAAAGCAATTCTTTGGTATAATAAAATATTGGGGGTTACATTTAAAAAAAGAGAGAAAATCTAGATTTTGCATTCAGCATCACCCTGTATACGAATATGCGTCGTGGGCTTTTTTTATAGCCGCTTTCAAAACTAGATGATATTTTTCATCCATCTGTGTAAAACAATGATTTTTGATTCATCATTTTTTGATATACCGTACGTTCGTTTGACAGACATTTTGATATAAAAATGGTCACAATTGTTGAAATATCCTGTATAATGCAACAATACCCTACATTGGAAGAATGAAAATCATTATTAGAATTTGAATATGGAATAATATATAGGGTGTCTCATTAAAAAAAATGCATGTTTGCATTACCACGTAGTTATGGATCACCCTGTATAAATCAAACTATTTTCTGAGCAAGGAGCATATCCGTGGCTACAACTCTTATACATATACAACTTTTTTCGCTATCTTCTACAATAGTGGAGTTATCGACCGAGCCGGTACCAAAAACTCACCCTGTATATGTTACACTCAATACCCGAAATCGGGCAATGCCCGAAACAAATACGCAGAACTATTTTTGAGCAAGGAATATTTCCCAAACCCGAAATATTAATTTTATACGGATATTGAGCATTACCAAATAGGCAATAAAAAAAGTACCTACGAGTATGCAGTTTTTTTTGCTATCGCGCTTGCCTTCGGCTGGAGAAGTAGCACGACAGTAGATCAGGGTTGCCAGACCTAGGGAAATTTCCCTAGATCTAGGGAATTTTACGGCACAATAGGGAAAAATGGAATTTTTATCTTTTTAATATGGAAAATAGGGAAATACTGATATGTTTCATGAAGGAAAGAAAAATGACTAAGCTAATCATTAAATAAAAACTAGTAAATACATTTTTGTCTTTTTAACAACAGACTGGTTTTAAACTATAGTCTGTTTTTAATTGAAAATAAGCAGCTCAGTAAGCTCTTAGCTCAGTTGTGCCAATGCCAATAGGTGGCAAGTGACTGTAGTGTCAATAAGAAACGAATTGCCGTTTTTTATACAATTTTATTTAAAAAAAAAACATGTTCGAATTAAAAGTAAAAAGTTTTGTAATTTAGAAGATAACCAAGCAATCAAAATTGCCGTGTTTTATCGGAATTTCAATGCCGTACAGCTGTGTAAATGTGTAAGTAAAAATCTGTAAAAGCACGGCAATTACTGTGTTGTTGGCACCACTGCTTAGTTGTTTACGCATCAAACGGCAAGCGCTTTCGGTATTTCCCCAGTCAGGCTAACGATCGGTGGAATCAAAATGACAATTGACCACCACAAAAATACAGACCAGTGCTGTTAACAGCCTGCACCTTTGTATTATAAAATTTTGTTTTTGTATATATATTTAATGTAGTACGTTTTTCGGCATAATAAACAACAAAAAATAAAGAATTGTATATATACTGAATGACTAATAATTCATTTATACTCCAAAATATATTACATACAGGGTGAGTTTTTAGTACCGGCTCGGTCGATAACTCCACTCCAGATATAAAAAAAGCTGTATATAAAAGTTGTAGCCACGGATACGATCCTTACTCAGAAAATATTTTAATTTATACAGGGTGATCCATAACTACGTGGTGATGCAAACATGCACTTCTTTAAATGAGACACCCTATATATTATTCCATATTCAAATTCTACTAATGATTTCCGTTCTTCCAATATAGGGTATTGTTACATTATACAGGGTGTTTCAAAAGTTATGACCATTTTTTATCCAAATCACGGTCAAATGAACGTACTGTATATCAAAAAGTAATTATTCAAAAATTATTTTTTTTACATGAGAAGATTAGAAATATCCTCTAGTTTTAAAATACATTATAAAAAAATCCCGCGACGCATATTCGTATACAGGGTGATGTAGAATGCAAAATCTAGATTTTCTCTCTTTTTTTAAATGTAACCCCCAATATTTTATTATACCAAAGAATTGCTTTCAATATGCTCTTTCATCTTCGTATAGCACTTATTATGGCTGCATTCATTAGTTTCTGAGATATTTCGATTTTTCTACAAATTTTAAATACACCTTCTATTTGTTTAATAAAATTATATTTATTTTGAGAAAATACTACCAAATTTTGTTTTTGCTTAACAAACAACTAAAATATAAGGCGATAATAATACTTGATCAAGTCAAAACACTGAACTAACGAGATAATATAGGTCAAGTGTGCTGAGGAAACAATTTTATAGACGTCATGCATAATTATCAAGCAGATGTATCAGGTAGGCTATGAAATATGAAACAACATAGTCCAAATAAAACGATTCTTCAATCTTTCAAACGCATTAGTTTTAGAGTGCCTCCGTTCTGGATATTGCTATTCATAGTTGATATATTCTAGAGGCAAGTAGACAATTTCTCAAAGATTCTCCTAAATACCCTCAATGGAAAAATTTATTTTCAAAGCTAGTTTTTCACACAGTACGGAATTATTGAGTAGGTTATGAAAACTGTCAATTTTTCAAAGCCTACTTGATAAAACTACTTGATAATTATGCATGACGCCTACAAAATTGTTTCCTCAGCATACTTGACTTTATTATCTCGATGATTTAGGGTTTTGGCTTCATCAAATACTATCAAGACGTTATAATTTAGTTGTTCGTTAAACAAAAAACAAATCAGATAGTACTTTCTCAAAATAAATAAATTTCAGTACACAAATAGAGGCTATATTTTAAATTTACCGAAAAATCGAAATATCTCGGAAACTGATGGACGTAGGTACAACAAGTGTTATACAAAGATGAAAGAGCATATTAAAAGCAATCCTTTGGGATTATAAAATATTGGGGGTTACATTTGAAAAAAAAGAGAAAATTTGGATTATGCATTCTACATCACCCTGTAAGCGAATATGCGTCTCTGTCTTTTTTTATAGCCGATTTTAAAACTAGAGGATATTTTTAATCTTCTCATGTAAAAAAAATAATTTTTGATTCATTACTTTTTGATATACAGTACTTTCATTTGTCCGCGATTTGGATATAAAAATGGTGATAACTTTTGAAACACCCTGTATAATGTAACAATGCCCTATACTGGAAGAACGGAAATCTTTAGTAGAATCTGAATATGGAATAATATATAGGGTGTCTCATTTAAAAAAATGCATGTTTGCATCACCACGTAGTTATGGATCACCCTGTATAAATCTAAATATTTTCTGAGCATGGAGCATATCCGTGGCTACAACTTTTATATACAACTTTTTTCGCGATCTTCTATAGTAGTGGAGTTATCGACCGAGCCGGTATAAAAAACTCACCCTGTATATTTATCTAGGGAAATCTAGGGAAGTTGAAGTCAAAAATCTAGGGAAATAAAAAAAATCATCTGGCAACCCTGCAGTAGATCATCCTGTTCCGTAGGTGAAACAGCTTCGTTCGTAGAAATCGACTGCAAAATCGGATAATAAAGCGGCAGCGGCATTCAGAAGTTGGCGGAACTCTCGAAATTCTAAATTGAGTACATCCTTAACGGAAAGGCTCCGCTTGTCTCATAGTCGACTGCGTAGCTGCCGACGGTTGAATAGGTTTTGCAGCTCCTACTTATACAGGTTTCCATATACTATATACAATGTGTTCCACCATCATGTCGACAAACTTTGAGGTATGAAAATATAATTAAAAATATCGAGAGAAAATGCGAAAAAAAGGGGTCAACCTTTTATTTCATTTTACTTCCCACACCGATAGGTGAGGGGAGTATTGTGATCGCGAAAATTTTCGATTTTGAGATAATACGTTTTTTGGGCGTTTTATGATGTGTACATAACGAAAATCCACGTCACTCATTTCCGTCGGTCTGTCTGTCGGTCTGTCGGTCTGTCGGTCTGTCGGTCTGTCTGTCTGTCTGTCTGTCTGTCGCGTTTTTCTACCCTCGTAATCTCAGTAACCGCTGCATGGATTGTGATGAAATTTGGGCAGCGGTATGCTGTGTGGTCGTAGTAGGTAATGTTCCTATAATTTTGAAAATAGGTGCATAGGCGGCGGAGTAATTAGCAAAAAACAAAAAAAATTAAATATTGCTGAAACTTCGTTTTTAGGCGTTTTAGGGATCCCTGATCATTTTCTACTTTTTTTTGGGTGGGGGTGAAATTGGGGTGGTTAAGGGGTGGGGGGTAGTAAAATTGAAAAATTTGTTGCTTTCATAGTAGACTGTCCACTGACCTGTGAAAGAAGACCTGGCGACATAAATAACTTTTTTAGGTCCATCCGAATATTGCCTTTGCCTATTACAGAAAGCAAAGGACTTAGAATTTTTTTTGATGTAAGCATACGAGAGTATTGCGTCAGATCGTTGTAACGAGGAAGCTGTTGAATTGATTTTAATGAAATTTTGAAACGGCATTACTACCATGGCGAAGATGGAAAACGCGTATGGTTTTGATAAATCGTGCCAGTGGTGGCGCAGAAATAATAAAAAAACTAAAAATATAAAAACAGCTCAAACTTCGTTTTTAAGCGTTTTAGAGGTTCCTGATCATTTTCTGCGTTTTTTTGGGTGGGGGTGAAATTGGGGTGGTTGGGGGGTTGGGGGTTGAAAAATTAAAAAAATTCTTGTACTCATAATAGGCTGTCCACTAACCTGTGAAGGAAGATCTAGCGACACAGATCACCTTTTTAGGTGCATCCGAACATTGCCTAGCCTATTACAGAAACTAAGGGACTTAGAATTTTCTGTATACTATACGAGAATTTATTGGTCTAAATCGTTTTGTATTTTGTAACGTGGACACTATTAAATTGATTCTAATGAAATTTTGACCTGTGAAGGAAAGACCTACCGGCATAAGACAATTTTAGGGGGGGGGTGGCAATTATTTGGTTGCAAGGGATCTTAGACTAAAGCTTCATGCTATGGGAAAATAATAAACTGGTATCAGCGTAATGTGTGGGAAGTACTGAGTCAATCAACTTGACTTCATTTTTTATGATATATTTTGCTCAGCAAATAGTTCATGTAAATTGCGTTTAAGTAATAATCTGTACCAGTCCAATAAAGACAACGTGCATACCAAATTCTCGTTTATTTCAAAATTAGTCGTAATAAAAAAGCCTATTTCGTCGACGATTTTAGTGCTACATAAACAAATTGCGTGTCGTTAGACAGGAAACATCCTGATAAACATTAAAATGTCTTAATAAATACGCACTAGTACGGCTTTTTTTCAAATTATTTGTAAGTAACCCAAATAAGTGCATTACAAAATTTTTTTTTCAGTTTGATGATTTTTTTAGCCTTAGAAATTATCAGGTATTATCTTTTTTTGCTTAAGTTGACATGCCCAGTCATTCTCCTATAAAATGAGTACAAAATGTCGTGAATCGGTCGATAAATAATCAAGCTATGGTGCTACAACTGCACGAACCCATGGAGTCGTGATACAGAAATTGAAAGTGTAATAAAAAATTATTTAAAAGGTTGACCCCTTTTCTTTCGCATTTTTTCTCGATAACTTTAATTGTATTTTCATACCTCAAAGTTTGTCGACATGATGGTGGAACACATTGTTCAGCGAATAAGTTACACCTATCGAAAACAACGCAAAAGGATTATTTGATGTAAATTTCCAGATTCTTTTAGAAAGGCTCTCAATCGTAAAGGATATTCGTTTTTTCAACACATCCACAGCTATCTAAATGTCACAATTTTTTTACGGTTATGGTTAGCCTCCCTCAAAAGCTGAAAGGTTATGGCGCTGCGAGAAGATAAGTGTCGGTGCACGTTAGATTTGAAACGCTGCAGGTTGTAGACGTCAGAAAACAAATTCGCCGACAGCTCATTCCACAGCGTCAAAGTTCTCCAAAAGAAGGAATACTGGAGGAGACTGGTTCGGAGAATAGAGACTTCGACCTGGTAAGGATGATCTCGCAGAGCCTCTCTAGTGTTCCTCGGTTCGGACAGCCTTTGGTGTTATTATCTTTCGTGATAGAATCTGTAAAACAGGGACAGGTCGGCTACCCTTCTTCAATGTCCCAGGCTGTGGATGTCCTTTGTGAGGTCCGCGTATCAATTAGTCCAATGGAGAAGTTTACTAAATTTTTTTTATCGATTTAAAAGAAAATATAAGAAAAATAAAAGAAAAGCGTGAAAGAAATATGAATATATCTCTAAAGACAAAAAAGTTATAAATGTTTCAAAGTCGCGCTCCGTAGAAATATTTTTGGCACGACTGACCGACTGGTGTGACGTCATGTCTCCGTAGTCAGTGCGGGCGGCCGCTGCCGGTGAGCCATACGACGCGACGCGACGCACGTGTCAGACAACGCACACAGGCACAGCGTGGTGGTGACGTGAGCTGAGCAACCAACATCTCATTTGTGCATATCAAATAATATTGCTATGATGAGTGACATTAAAAAAGGATGTTATAAAAAATATTGCATTGTCCCAAAGTGTGTGAGCACAACGATTAAAATACCTAATAAAGTTTTTTCCCACGTAACTTTGCATGCAAAAGTGCAAAGTGATGAAACGGGATTTAATAATACCAAAATGTATAAAATACGTTTGTGAGGATCATTTTGATGGGAGTAAACTATTGTATTTATCTTCTATTGATAAGTATTAATAATTATCAACTATATATGGATAGCTTCACTGGTTGCTAAAGATTACTTCACCTAATAGTAAATAGTTATTTACATTCATAATGTAATATGTATGCTGAATTATGGTTATATATTTCTATATTTTCGGATTCGTAACTTATGTTTTTGTTGTTACAGCTTGAAAATTATACTGAAAATCTAATCAAATATAAACTAGTTGGTGGTACATTAAAGCTGAAAACTGAAGGCTGCCCTCTTAAGTTTAACTGTCAAAATGTTGTTCATCCTAGAAGAAAACTCGGAGCATGTGGAAAAAGGCGACGCGCAGAATGTTTAAAAAATTTATTGCAGAACGATGCTTCATCGACCTCAAGTTGGCAACCTTTTGAAGTAATTCAGTGTCATTCAATATACAAAGAGCCGGATGTACTAGAAAATCCACTATCTAAGGATTGCACAGTGAATGTATCAGATATAATCCCAACAAAATTTAAACAAAGTGCAACCTGACATCAAAGTTAAACAAAAAGATCAAAAAGTGCAAACAATCATGAGAAGGAAAAAAACGAACAATACAGAATATAAGTGTCTGATGACCATCCCCCAATCACCCGAGAGTTCTCATTCAAAAGAATCCGTATCTTCTAAGAGTTGCTACAGTTCAGTTAGTTATACTTTAATTACAGCAGTCATCCCTCAGTACTGCAAAGAGACAATAACAAAAATATCAACAAATACTGGTTTTTATTTGCGTTTACCGGAAGACGTTTATTTTCTCACGAAACTATTATCTTAAAGCGTTTCTAGATCAATAAGAGATATTTTAATATCACTTTGTCCTTTTCCAAGTCCTTCCTCCGTTATGGTCAAAAACTAAAAAACACTTATTTAAAAATCAAAAATAAATTACGTCAGATGCGTTGAGCTCTAATGCGTTTTGCACAAGCTGTACATACAAAACACTCTACAGCTTCACGATACACAGCTCTACGGCAGCGCGCGGCACATACGGCTGGCTATGCGGATTGCGGAGACGTGACGTCACAGCCAAATTGAAGGCGGCAACTATTTCGCGCAAAATATGCAAACTTTAATTATTGATTTCTCTGCCATTTATTGACGGATTTCAAAAATTTTTCCACTGACTAATTACTTTTCGTCTATATTTTACGGATACGTAACTGCTTATTTCATTATGAGTATCATGAGACTTCTCCATTGCTCTCTTCTGGATAGTGTGCAGAAGTTTTAGAGGGTGCTTCGGATCGGATCTCTAAGCCACGTTGAAGCCATTAAGGAAGTAACACCAGAGAACTGGCGAAGAGCAGTCCAGGATGTCATTAAACAAGAGGATAAAATGAGGAATTTTGACTACTTGATCGATCAGACCGTCAACCCATTAATTATAACACTAAGAGGAGATGATGCTTCCTCAGATGACGAAAACTCCAGCATAGCGTTCCCTCTGTCACCCGTAAGCGTTTGTCCATGGCCGTCTCTACTCACTAGGCCGGAGCATTGATATATGGCAACGTTGGAGATCAGGCCGTGTTTTCATTTGTTGTTATGTCATGTGTATCCTTCCAGGTGCAGAAAATATGGTTGGAAGGTGATTATTAATTTGTTTCTAATTATTTACCTGCACAAACGAAACTATGAAGATAACAAGATGCCTGCAAAGCGTGTAGTACCAGGTTGCAGCCCAGTAGAGGACTACCAAACCATGGCCCAACGTCATCTTATTCCAGATTAAAAAGAACGTTGCAAGGTGATTTTCAATGGGTTTCTACTTATTTACCTGCACAAACGAAACTATAAAGATAAAAAGATGCCTGCAAAGCGTGTAGTACCAGGTTGCAGCCCAGTAGAGGCATGATTAGAGGACTACCAAACCATGGCCCAACATAACCTTATTCCAGATTAAAAAGAACGTTGCAAGGTGATTTTCAATGGGTTTCTACTTATTTACCTGCACAAATGAAACTGCAAAGTGTGTAGTACCAGGTTGCACTAGCAATTGTGCGTCCGATAAGGGACATAAACAGAAGTGGGTGAAAGGTATTCCTCGGAAGGGCTGGTTATATTTATGAGGATAAAGACAATAATTGACAAACATTTCAAAGGATAAGACCTATTTAAAGGCACAATGTGGTACCTATAATGTTTTCTGGACCTCCCAAATATCACAGAAAAATACAGTTAATAGACTCATCTGGGCATGGCCTGGGGCATACCTACGAAAGGATTTGTTAGTGAAAGGGAAATCAAGACTAGCAAGAATGGCTTCACAGTGACCAAATAGTGAATTTTTCTAGCTCAAGTGATAATTTACAAAGTAAATTGAGTGTTCATTTAAGTGGAAGTGGAAGTGGCAGAGGAAATAGGTTGCGTTTATTTTTATTTGTAGTGTCTGACTGTGATGAAACAGACATCAGATGTAAGTGGTATTAGTAGTAGTAGTAGTTCTAAAAAGTATTTTTCTTAATTTATTAACCGAGATGAACTCTAATACATATAAAATGTAATAATTATTCTGAAACTATAGGGCCACTATTTGACAGCTAAGCCACGTTGCCACATCTAAGGCTCCGGCCTAGTGTAGAGTCGGCCATGGTTTGTCATAAGACTTCTCTCACTCTGTGCCTTATAAGAAACGGCGCGGTAGGCTGTTGCCATCTCGCCGTTTCGTCGCGTAGTCAGCTCTCATTATGTGAGTTGCGACGATGCCACGTGTTGCCTGGTGCAAGCATTTATGCGCTGAGCCGCTATTGCCATTTCATATAAAACAGAAAAAGTCGTTGGAAACTAACATGGAATAAGAAAAGTTTAAGAGATAGATAAATATGTTTTTGTCGAAAATTAAGGTGGCACTACGTCACCACAGTATATCCAATTATACAGTAGCGCAACTCTCCAGAATTTTGGTGGTTCACGCATAGCATCCCGCGCATCGTTCGCAGGATGTTTGGCACGCCGATCGCCTGAGTCGTGTTCAGTCTATGAGAGTGAAGGTAGTGTCTTTGACAGAACCGGATTAAGGAATTTGGTGATACGCGGATCCGGATATCGGGACGCGTGAAGTCAAATGTTGCGCCGCTGTAGGCTGTATTAACAATTCCAAAAACTATAACTATAGTTTTTTAAGCTTCCTCAAGATGCTGCCAGGTATGCGATTCTTCCAATGTTTAATATGCTCATTTATTGCCTAATAATATTAAAGTGTGATAGCATAGCTCCATTTGTCTCTAACAAAGTCTGGCGGGTATTAGGGTAGCTCTGTGTTTTTAGAAGGGTTGGACGTTACGGAAAGTCGTTCTTTAATTATGAGCCTAAAGTCAGAATGATAATTTCTCAGTATTTCCTCACAGCATCACAACGTTCAAAATATCTTTCACGACATATAACAAAATGAATGTGATTATGCATTCCAAAATTATGAAATTTTAAGCAGGAAGTGAAGTAATGGATGCTCAAATAGAAAGTTCACAATAAAAAGAATCAACATGCTAGTTTCAAAAATATATCATTTTTCTCTATAAACATGGATTCTTTTCTTCAATATGCCTATTCATATGTAATATACAAATACAGAAGGAAAGGTAGTCTTGGTAAACTAGATAAAAAACAGTTTTGCAATTTTTTTATGAATAACGACCAGTTTAGTATATTTTATTGTTGTTATAAACATATTGATCATTATTTTGTATATACACCTAACAAGTTTTCATCGATTTTGCTGCTTACCACGTTTTCGTACCTTAAACGTTTTTCTATGATGATTGATGAAGATAAATTTAAAGGTTGTGGGATAACTAGACATAAATGTTGTTTTGGACGCTACGTCGTTACATATACCCATATTTGAATCATATAAGATATTATAAAGTTTTTGTATTTATTTAAATGTTTAAGGCTAAGAAAGATAAGATAAAATAAAGTTGAATAAATCTGGCATTTTTGTAATTCACTTACAAACAATAAAGCCACCTATTTTCTCGGAGTTGACAATTTTCTTTCATACACAAACTATTTCTTGTTTTGCTTCTAAAAAAAATGTTTACAACCCCATTTATATGCAAAGAATCCATGATGAATTAGAAGAATCAGTACAAAACATTTTCACGTATACAATAAATGCGAATGCATGGATATAACAAATTGTAATTCAGAATTCCAAAGACAGCTGCCTAACCTCGATGAAGAATATCACATTACCACACTGCTCTCAAAATTTACTCTATTTACGAGACATATGGCGTTCATTAAACTTATTGCAACACAATAGTTATGCTTCTTCACTCGATTATTGCTAAGCCGACCCTGTGCTCAAAATGTAAACGGCAATACTCGCGGCTCGTGCTGAGGAGCCGACGTGGGGTTATGAGAGGCCAGTTTTTGGGAGACAAATTGTCTGCATGATTTCTAGGGAGTTGCGCTACTGTATAATTGGATATACTGTAACGTCACCAGCCGCCACTGCGTCAACCTATGTTCTTAAGTGGAAACTTGGGAGCAAAATTATCTTTATGAATAAGCAAAATGTTCCTGTCTAATATACCTTGAAGCTGGAGAAAATAATTTCCGTAAGTGAAGTAGTTTCGCTGAAGCGCAGCTTTTAAGCTGGTCGTTAATTGGTGATTCGCCATTCTTATACAAAATGGCTCTGTTCCAGTATACCACGTGTAACTAATGAGGTGAATTCAGCGCAGACCCGGCTCAGGCTAACTCTAAATTAGAACAATTTTAATGAATCACATAGCAATTTGCGTTCGCACCGCGGCAGTGAAAAAACCAACGTTGCATCATTAAAAATAACGAATACCGTTTTGTGACGTGCTTACGCATCACGTATAATAAATACCAGCTACAGTCGCTGCCGGCGTAGCCTTTTACAGGCGTGGATTCAGAGCGGAGGAGACAATGGATGCAATTACATCCTAAGGCCCGATTTTGTCAACATGCAGATTTTAACAAAGACTTTGACCAATCAGAACAGCCCTTTCAAGAACATGCATCTGTCAAAGTACTCTTAAAATTATTGATTTCTCTTGAAGTTGACCTCAAAAAGCTCAAAAATGACATACTTTATATACAATCGACCATTATAAACCATCTAGCATCTTTTCCAGTCTGACTGGACAGACTCTAGAGAAACGCTAGAGACTCACTACTCTAGAGAATCGCTAAAGACTCTAAAGAGAATCGCCAGCGAAGCGCCAGAAAGTCGCCAGCGAATCCCAAGAGATTTGCCAGCGAAGCGCCAGAGAACCGCCAGCGACGCGCCAGAAAACCGCCAGCGAATCGTCAGAGATTAGCCAGAGAACCGCCAACGAACCGCCAGCGAATCGCCAACGAACCGCCAGCGAATCGCCAACGAATCGCCAGCGAATCGCCAGAGATTCGCCAGCGAATCGCCAGAGAACCGCCAGCGAATCGCCAGAGAACCGCCAACGAATCGCCAGCAGAGCGCCAGAAAGCGAATCGCTAGAGATTAGCCAGAAAACCGCCAACGAAGCGCCAGCAAAGCGCCAGAGAATCGCCAGCGAATCGCCAGAGAGTCGCCAGAGATTCGCCAGAGAACCGCCAGCGAATCGCCAGAGATTCGCCAGCGAGTCGCCAGCGAACCGCCAGAGAACCGCCAGCGAGGCGCCAGATAATCGCCAGCGAATCGCCAGAGAGTCGCCAGAGATTCGCCAGAGAACCGCCAGCGAATCGCCAGAGATTCGCCAGCGAATCGCCAGCGAATCGCCAGCGAACCGCCAGAGAACCGCCAGCGAGGCGCCAGAGAATCGCCAGCGAATCGCCAGCGAATCGCCAGAGATCCGCCAGAGAACCGCCAGAGAACCGCCAGCTAAGCGCCAGAAAACCGCCAGCGAATCGCCAACGAACCGCCAGTGAATCGCCAACGAACTGCCAGCGAATCGCCAGAGATTCGCCAGCGAACCGCCAGAGATTCGCCAGAGATTCGCCAGAGATTCGCCAGAGAACCGCCAGCGGATCGCCACAGATTCGCCAGCGAATCGTCAGCGAACCGCCAGTGAACCGCCAGCAAAGTGCCAGAGAATCGCCAGCGAATCGCTAGAGATCCGCCAGAGAACCGCCAGCGAATCGCCAGAGATTCGCCAGCGAAACGCCAGAGAACCGCCAGCGAATCGCCAGAGATTCGCCAGCGAAACGCCAGGAATCGCCAAACGTTCGCCAGAGAATCGCTAGAGAATTGCTAGGGCTCTTGAGAATCGTTACAGACTCCAGAGAAACGCTAGAGACTCACTACTCTAGAGAATCGCTAAAGACTCTAAAGAGAATCGCCAGCGAAGCGCCAGAAAGTCGTCAGCGGATCGCATTCACTCTAGATCATTTTTACAGACTCTAGAGAATCGCTGCTCTAGAGAATCGCTGGGGAATCTCTCTAATCGCTAGAAACTTTAGAGAAACGTTAGAAATCTAGAGAATCGCTAGAGAATCTAGAGAATCGCTAGAGACGCTAGAGAATAGCTGGAGGCAGCGAAGCGCCAGCGAACCGCCAGCGAATCGCCGGAGAACCGCCAGCGAAGCTCCAGAGAACCGCCAGCGCCAGCCAAGCGTCAGAGAATCGCCAGCGAATCGCCAAACGTTCGCCATAGAATCACCAGAAAATCACCAGGAGCTAGGGCTCCTGAGAATCGTTACAGACTCTAGGGAAACGCTAGAGGCTCACTACTCTAGAGAATCGCTAAAGACTCTAAAGAGAGTCGCCAGCGAAGCGCCAGAAAGTCGTCAGCGGATTGCATTCACTCTAGATCATTTTTACAGACTCTAGAGAATCGCTGCTCTAGAGAATCGCTGGGGAATCTCTCTAATCGCTAGAGACTCTAGAGAAACGTTAGAAATCTAGAGAATCGCTAGAGAATCTAGAGAATCGCTAGAGACTCTAGAGAATAGCTAGAGGCACTAGAGGATCTTTAGAAACCTAGAGAATTGCTAGAAATCTAGAAAATCGCTAGAAACTATAGAAAATCTCTAGAATCTAGAGAATCGCTAGAATCTAGAAAAACTCAAGGGACTCTAGAGATTCTACAGAATCTCTGGAGGCCCTAGAGAATCACTACAGACCCTATAGAATCCCTAGATAATCTAGAAAATCGCGAGGATCTGGATAATCACTAAATTCTAGAGAATCGCTAGAGACCCTAGAGAACCTCTCTAGAGAGAATCTCTAGAGACTCTAGACAATCACTAGACTCTACAGAACCTGGAGAATGTATAGAATCGCTAGAGAATCCGTCGGTCACCATACAGATGGTCTATCAAAGGCTAGAGATTCTAGAGAATTACTACAGACTCTAAAGAATCCCTAGAGAATCTAGAAAATCTCTAGAGAATCTAAACTCTAGAGAATCGCGAGAGACTCTAGATAATTTCTAGAGACTCTAGACAGGGCCGTAGCTAGGCGTTGGCTATGGAGGGGGTTCATGGTGACCTTAGGGGGGTTCATGTATAAAAGAATATGGAATGTCTTGATTTGCTTAAAATCTGTATAGTTTGTATCGCTGCTAGATTGGTTAGTAGTAAAAGACTATAAGCTTGGAGAAAGCATCTTGATTATTTTTATTTTGTACTATTTTAGTAGTTATTTCATTCATGGGAATACTCATGGGGGGGTTTGAACCCCCTAACCCCCCCCCCCGGCCCTGAGTTCACGTTTGACTGTGATCGAAAGCAGCGAAACTCGTTGATTTTACAAATATTGAAAAAATGTATATCATCTTACTCAAACAAAATGTTACAAAAACAAAAAAATATGTCTCTCATTTCCGTCGGTCTGTCTGTCTTTCGGTCTGTCAGTTTGCGTTTTTCTAGCCTCGTAATCTCAGCAACGGCTGCATGTATTGTAATGAAATTAGGGTATCTATATGCTATGAGGTCCTAGTAGGTAATGCTGCTATAATTTTGGAAATCGGTGCAGGGGCGGCGGAGTAATTAAGAAAAAACAAAAAAAATACCCTCCAAAATTCGTTTTTAGACGTTTTAGGGGTTCCTGATCATTTTTTACTTTCTTTGGGTGGGGGCGAAATTGGGGTGGTTAGGAGGTGGGGGGGCTATAAAACTCAAAAATTTGTTCTATTCATAATAGGCTAACCATTGACCTGTGAAAGAAAGACCTAGCGGCATAATAGACATTGTTAGGTCCATCCGTTGCCTTGGCTATTACAAAAATCAAGGGACTTGAAATTGTCTCATGTATACATACGAGTATTGCTTTAGATCGTTCTGAATTTAGTAACATGGTAATTATGGAATTGATTTTAATGAAATTTAAGCACAGTATTATTACCGTGGCGAGGATGAAAAATACGTACGGTTTTGATAAATCGTGTCAGTGGCGGCGCAGCAATAATAAAAAAAAATGAAGTCAAGTTGATTGACTCAGTACTTCCCACACATTACGCTGATACCAGTTTATTATTTTCCCATAGCATGAAGCTTTAGTCTAAGATCCCTTGCAACCAAATTATTGCCAACCCCCCCGCCCCCCACCCCTAAAATTGCCTTAGGCCGCTAGGTCTTTCCTTCACAGGTCAATGGACAGCCTATTATCGATACTACAAACTTCTCAGTTTTACAACCACCACCCCTCCCCCCCCAAGCACCTCACTTTCACCCCCACCCAAAAAACTGGTAGGAAATGATCAGGAACCCCTAAAACATCTAAAAACCGAATTTGAGTTGCTTTCATACTTGTCGCGTGCTTTGATTATTGCTACGCTGCCACTGACAAGATTTTTAACAAACATACGCGTTTTCCATTCTCACCACGGTAACAATATACTGTGTCAAAATTTCATTAGAATCAATTTAATAGTGTCCATGTTACAAAATACAAAACGATTCAGACCAATAAATTCTCGTATAGTATACAGAAAATTCTAAGTCCCCTAGTTTTTGTAACAGGCTGGGCAATGTTCGGATGCACCTAAAAAGGTGATTTGTGTCGCAAGATCTTCCTTCACAGGTTAGTGGATAGCCTATTATGAGTACAAGGATTTTTTTAATTTTTCAACCCCCAACCCCCCAAACCACCCCAGTTTCACCCCCACCCAAAAAAACGCAGAAAATGATCAGGAACCTCTAAAACGCTTAAAAACGAAGTTTGAGCTGTTTTTATATTTTTAGTTTTTTTATTATTTCTGCGCCGCCACTGGCACGATTTATCAAAACCATACGCGTTTTTCATCTTCGCCATGGTAGTAATGCCGTTTCAAAATTTCATTAAAATCAATTCAACAGTTTCCTCGTTACAACGATCGGACTCAATACTCTCGTATGTTTACGTCAAAAAAAAATTCTAAGTCCTTTGCTTTCTGTAATAGGCAAAGGCAATGTTCGGATGGACCTAAAAAAGTTATTTATGTCGCCAGGTCTTCCTTCACAGGTCAGTGGACAGTCTATTATGAAAGCAACAAATTTTTCAATTTTACAACCCCCCACCCCCCAACCACCCCAATTTCACCCCCACCCAAAAAAAAGTAGAAAATGATCAGGGACCCCTAAAACGCCTAAAAACGAAGTTTCAGCAATATTTATTTTTTTTGTTTTTTGCTAATTATTCCGCCGCCTATGCACCGATTTTCAAAATTATAGGAACATTACCTACTACGACCCCACAGCATACCGCTGCCCAAATTTCATCACAATCCATGCAGCGGTTACTGAGATTACGAGGGTAGAAAAACGCGACAGACAGACAGACAGACAGACCGACAGACCGACAGACCGACAGACCGACAGACAGACCGACGGAAATGAGTGACGTGGATTTTCGTTATGTACACATCATAAAACGCCCAAAAAACGTATTATCTCAAAATCGAAAATTTTCGCGATCACAATACTCCCCTCACCTATCGGTGTGGGAAGTAAAACTAAAAATATAAAATAAGCTGAAACGCAGAATAAAAATTGTGTCATTTTGGTTCCTACGGAGAGATTTAGGAAACTATTTACTAGTTTTTGTGTCGATGTTTTTTGAGGACATGATGCGAACGATTATTTGGTTGCAAGGCATCTCATTCTATAGCTCCATGCAATGGGAAAATAATAAAATGGTATCATCATTATGTGTGGTATGTACTGAGTCAATCAATCTGACTCAATTTTACTTCCCACACCGATAGGTGAGGGGAGTATTGTGATCGCGAAAATTTTCGATTTTGAGATAATGCGTTTTTTGGGCGTTTTATGATGTGTACATAACGAAAATCCACGTCACTCATTTCCGTCGGTCTGTCTGTCTGTCGGTCTGTCTGTCTGTCTGTCTGTCTGTCGCGTTTTTCTACCCTCGTAATCTCAGTAACAGCTGCATGGATTGTGATGAAATTTGGGCAGCGGTATGCTGTGGCGTCGTAGTAGGTAATGTTCCTATAATTTTGAAAATCGGTGCATAGGCGGCGGAGTAATTAGCAAAAAACAAAAAAAAATAAATGTTGCTGAAACTTCGTTTTTAGGCATTTTAGGGGTCCCTGGTCATTTTCTACTTTTTTTTGGGTGGGGGTGAAATTGGGGTGGTTGGGGGGTGGGGGGTTGTAAAATTGAAAAATTTGTTGCTTTCATAATAGACTGTCCACTGACCTGTGAAGGAAGACCTGGCGACATAAATAACTTTTTTAGGTCCATCCGAACATTGCCTTTGCCTATTACAGAAAGCAAAGGACTTAGTATTTTTTTTCATGTAAACATACGAGAGTATTGCTTTAGATCGTTGTAACGAGGAAACTGTTGAATTGATTTTAATGAAATTTTGAAACGGCATTACTACCATGGCGAAGATGGAAAACGCGTATGGTTTTGATAAATCGTGCCAGTGGCGGCGCAGAAATAATAAAAAAACTAAAAATATAAAAACAGCTCAAACTTCGTTTTTGAGCGTTTTAGAGGTTCCTGATCATTTTCTGCGTTTTTTTTTGGGGGGGGTGAAATTGGGGTGGTTGGGGGGTTGGGGGTTGAAAAATTAAAAAAATTCTTGTACTCATAATAGGCTGTCCACTAACCTGTGAAGGAAGATCTAGCGACACAAATCACCTTTTTAGGTGCATCCGAATTAGCCTATTACAGAAACTAAGGGACACTATAACGTGTCAAGGCTGTCAATTTTCTGTATACTATACGAGAATTTATTGGTCTGAATCGTTTTGTATTTTGTAACGTGGACACTATTAAATTGATTCTAATGAAATTTTGACACAGTATATTGTTACCGTGGTGAGAATGGAAAACGCGTATGTTTGTTAAAAATCTTGTCAGTGGCAGCGTAGCAATAATCAAAGAACGCGACAAGTATGAAAGCAACTCAAATTCGGTTTTTAGATGTTTTAGGGGTTCCTGATCATTTCCTACCAGTTTTTTGGGTGGGGGTGAAAGTGAGGTGGTTGGGGGAGTGGGGGTTGTAAAACTGAGAAGTTTGTAGTTTCGATAATAGGCTGCCCATTGACCTGTGAGGAAAGACCTAGCGGCATAAGACAATTTTAGGGGGGGGGAGGGGTTGGCAATTATTTGGTTGCAAGGGATCTAGACTAAAGCTTCATGCTATGGGAAAATAATAAACTGGTATCAGCGTAATGTGTGGGAAGTCCTGAGTCAATCAACTTGACTTCATTTTTTTTAATCAATCAAGCATCAGACGCTTTTTAAAACCCACTAAACAAGAATCATAATCATAACGCCGACCTGCACAACAAACAGAAAACACGAGTGATCCTTCGATAAACATGCAGTCTCCTTGGGATTTGCCGAAGAATAATCGATGGTAACCCTCGGCTGAAAGTTGAGCCGCGAGGAAGGTTTGAGGATACAATTTCCTAAAAACATATTTATAACTGCGAACAGCTTACTTAGACAGCCTGACACGAGTCCATACTTGAAAAAGCATGTCGAAGGTCCCCTTATATATGAAAAAATCTTGAACTCCCCTCTTACTGTCGCTGCGCCCGAAAGCACACGATTTATCTTCTTTTTATGAAAAATTGATGTGTCGAAAGCAATAAAATATACCCGCCCCAACCAGCTGAAGAAGGGTGTGCACAGATTGGATCAAATACGAGATGTCGAAGTACGATATACAGTCATCCTCGTTGCTTGCTCGCATGTTACCAATCCGTAACTGAATAAGTGTAAAACATTTAATGGGTCGATTCCTCATCGAAAAAAAAATGGAGTCAAGTTGATTGACTCAGTACTTCCCACACATAACAGTGATATCATTTTATTATTTTCCCTTTGAATGAAGTCATAGTGTGAGATCCCCTTGCAACCAAATCATCGCCCGCCTGTCCTCAAAAGACAGCCAACACAAAAACCAGTAAATAGTTTCGGGCGATTCCGCTGTAGACGATTCCTAACATCAAATTCTGAATCGCAGTTATTGTTGCTTTTATTAATGTCAGTACAAAGAAAAAGACCTATATTTAATACTAAAACTAGTTTTTGTGGACCAATGTCTATATTTAAGCTTCTGTCGTATACAGAAATGCTAACATTCATAGATTAGGTGCTGCCTGAAAATGGGCAACTTGCAATAACTAGCCCGAAATGGCGTTACACACAGTTGGAAGGTTTGACGTTATATTTTGCCGCTACTGGAAATAATCGTCTATTTGCTCATACAAAAAGATGTAACTACTTGTTATTATTTTTTAAGTATTACTGACTATCAGGTGCCACTGCTAGCTTGTTGCACCCGCGATACGAAAGATATAAAAGTTAAGTTTTCTCACAGACATCATGGTTTAATGCTTTGAGACTTTACAAAAGTAAAGTCATTTAAAAATTGATATATGCTCTAAGTGGGATTAAAATAAAAGTCGACTCAAATTGGTTGCACCCGCGATCGCAGTTAGCATCGCGGGTGCAACATTTTTGATCACTATAGTTATGGTGTCATCTATATCAGTTTTTTTTATTAATTAAGACTTTGGCTTCAATACGCGCTATGACTGGGTTAATTATCAACGTATAATAGGCGGATTTGTTGATATGTCGCTGTTTTTACTTTTCACACCGATAGGTGGGGGGAGTACTGTGATCGAGAACATTTTCGATTTTTGGGCATTTTATGATGTCTATATAACGAAAATTCACGTCACTCATTTCCGTCGGTCTGTCTGTCTGTCTGTGCGCGTTTTTCTAGCCTCGTAATCTCAGTAACCGCTGCATGGATTGTGATGAAATTTGGGCAGCGATATGCTGTGGGGTCGTAGTAGGTAATTCTATAATTTTGTAAATCGGTGCATTTCCGGTGCAGCAATTAGCAAAAACCGAAAAATTTCAAATATTCTCCAAACTTCGTTTTTAGGCGTTTCAGGTGTTCCTGATCATATTCTACTTTTTTTGGGTGGGGATGCAATTTGGGGTGGTTGGGGGTGACGGGTTGTAAAATTGAAAAATCTGTTGTATTCATAATAGACTGTCCACTGACCTGTGAAGGAAGACCTAGCGACATAAATAACTTTTTTAGGTCTATCCGAATATTGCCTTGTTTATTACATAGCAGATGTTCCATTTGAAGACATCTTGCAAAATTAGAAGCAACAGAGAAGAAGTTTATTGGCAATCATATTTTTACGGTATTTTCCGTAAATATCGACGTATTTGAAAGGAAATAGTCAAGTAATGTGAAAAATAAGTATCATAGTCATATACAATTTTGGTCTCTTGTTTAGTTTATACGTATGTTTAAAATGATCTTTATATTAACTTAAGTTAGACGCGTTGCACCCGCGATTGCTGCAAAAACGAATAACTAAGAGTTTATTTTTGTTCTCCATAAGTCTTTTGTTCAGCTCAGCTATTTGATTTAGTGTCTTCAAAAACCTGAAGGCATAATATAATAAATGTTTCACAATTGTTGTGTGTTTTTGTACTCCGATCTGGAAAGGTAGAGCCAATTTTGTTACACCCGCGATAGCACTTTAAAGCTCCGTGGTGAATGCTGTCATATCTTATTTGAACTTTTTTAGCCAAATCGAAAGAGAATAGGTTAATATGTAGTTGTTCAGAGAATAATTTCATTAAGCCTGGTTTTATTCTATTCGTAAAAGCACTTGATATCCGTAAAAATGTTACACCCGCGAGAATGGAATCGCCCTTTCCTAAATATCTCCGTAGGAACCAAAACGACACAATTTTTATTCTAAGAGCTTCAACTGGACGAAAAAAAACAATCAGGAACCCCCCAAATGCTTAAAAACGAACCTTGAGCTATTTTTATATATTTAGTTTTTTATTATTGCTGCACTGCCACTGACACGATCTTTGAAAACCATACGCATTCTTCAACCTTGCCACGGTCATAATACTGTATCTAAATTTCATTAAAATCAATTCTATAATTTCCATGTTACTAAATTCAGAACGATCTAACAAAAGCAATACGCGTATGTATGCATCAGTCCCTTGATTTTTTTTTTTTATGACGAATCCTATATACATAATACTGTATCTGAAGGATAATAATATAATAAATAAATAAATAAATAAATAAATTTCTGTAATAGCCACCAAGGCAATGTTCGGATGGACCTAAAAAAGGGTATTATGCCGCTAGGTCTTTTTTGCACAGGTCAATGGACAGCCTATTATGAATAGAACACATTTTTGAGTTTCACAACCCACTACCCTCTGACCACCCCAATTTCACCCCCACCGAAAAAAAATAAAAAATGAACACGAACCCCTGAAACGCCTAAAAACGAAGTTTGAGTTATACTTAATTTTTTTCGTTTTATGCTAATTACTCCGCCGCCCCTACAGCAATTTTCAAAATTATAGCAGCATTACCTGCTAGGATCTCACAGCATATGGATACCCAAATTTCATCACAATCCATGCAGCGGTTGCTGAGATTACGATTGTAGAAAAACGCGAACAGACAGACCGACAGACAGACCGACAGACCGACAGACCGACAGACCGACAGACCGACAGACCGACAGACCGACAGACCGACAGACCGACAGACCGACAGACCGACAGACCGACAGACCGACAGACCGACAGACCGACAGACCGACAGACCGACAGACCGACAGACCGACAGACCGACAGACCGACAGACCGACAGACCGACAGACCGACAGACCGACAGACCGACAGACCGACAGACCGACAGACCGACAGACCGACAGACCGACAGACCGACAGACCGACAGACCGACAGACCGACAGACCGACAGACCGACAGACCGACAGACCGACAGACCGACAGACCGACAGACCGACAGACCGACAGACCGACAGACCGACAGACCGACAGACCGACAGACCGACAGACCGACAGACCGACAGACCGACAGACCGACAGACCGACAGACCGACAGACCGACAGACCGACAGACCGACAGACCGACAGACCGACAGACCGACAGACCGACAGACCGACAGACCGACAGACAGGCAGACAGACCGACAGACCGACAGACCCACAGACCGACAGACCGACAGACCGACAGACCGACAGACCGACAGACCGACAGACCGACAGACCGACAGACCGACAGACCGACAGACCGACAGACCGACAGACCGACAGACCGACAGACCGACAGACCGACAGACCGACAGACCGACAGACCGACAGACCGACAGACCGACAGACCGACAGACCGACAGACCGACAGACCGACAGACCGACAGACAGACAGACAGACCGACGGAAATGAGTGACGTGGATTTTCGTTATGTAGACATCATAAAATGCGCAAAAAGCGTATTGTCTCAAAATCGAAAATTTTCGCGATCACAATACTCCCCTCACCTGTCGGTGTGGTAAGTAAAAGATAGGATCTTTCATATAAGGAAACTTCATTTGGTCTAATTTCCTGATAATTTTCCCCTTGCTCTGGAAAGTATATAAAGCATTTAATTGGCTTTCTGGCTATACGACAGGTCTCTGGTTTACAAAAAATAGGGTTATACTTTTGCCAGCCCGAGAATTTTGCCGTTAAGAAGGATATGCAACCAGTAATGCACCCTTAGGAAACAGATTAGTCAACACAACAGTTAAATAGTGTGTTTAGCTTTGTGAAATGCAACAAAATGTTATTTTCACCCCTTTTTGCTATCATACAAAGGCATATTGCAGGTATTTATAATAATAATTATTATCGATAGTACATTCAAATAATGAAGTAATTTGAATTTCTTGTCATCATCGTCATTTGATAGGCCAACAATCCAGTGACCAAATGTACTGCTTTTCTGAGATTACGTAAAGTCCCGCGTCACCGTCTTAACTAATAGTTATTATAACTACAATTAACTAGGTCAGTCTAGGAAGGGGTGATAATTTGTGCTAGTCGATAAAGTCTGATTTGTCACAGCTATTAATTATCCAGTTAATCCCATACGCCATTTCAGAAAGTTATAGCTACCTATTCCCAAGGAATAAAAATAAGAACTTCTAGTAAACTTAGTTTCAAAGTATGAGGAAAGTATCCGAGGACTGCAAACTTTTACAAGGAACTCCGGTATCGCCAGTATATGAAAGTAAATGATAAAGGTACTAATTTAGTTAGAAAATATTAATGGATTACTCTTACGAAAAATAGTTTAGGTACGTGTACAGTTTGTGTACAGCGTGTTTCATAAGTTGCGACTTTTTTGCGGATAGTACTTGCCAAAATGAATTTTTTTTCCCAGTAACATGTAAACGAAATATTTAGAGAAAACCAATAAAATAAATCCTCAATTCTAAGTCCGTCCCTGGGCAATGGCTTACAATGTCATAATATCACAACAAACAAGGCAGCGCTAGCGGTGCCGATGCCGGTGAGAAGACACTAAAACAGGCAGTTCGTCATACGTCGCGTTGCTGTGGCATAGTGTACGAGAGTGCTTGACTTTACAAACAATAGCAATGGCTCACGCTTATGACAATAATGAACTGGTGGACATGATTTTAATGTACTGTACGGTGAATGTGGTCAAAATACCGCTGCGACTTCGCGAGTATATTTAGATCGTCAGGATTGAAACGCTGCAGGTTGTAGCCGGCGAGAAACAGATTCCACGGCAGCTCGTTCCACAGCTCGGGGAGTGGGGACCTCGACCTGGTAAGGATGAGCTCGCAAAGCCTCTCTAGTGTTCCTCATTCGGATGGCCTTTGCTGTTATTATCCGAGAGAACTCACTCGAACATCTTCCGTGATAAAATCTTCAAAACAGGAACAGGTTAGCCACCCGGCCTCGCTGTTCCAGGCTGTGAAGGTCCTTTGTGTCGTTAGGCGTATCTATCTAACTGCTCTTCTAGATAGTGTCCAGAAGCTTTAGATAGTGCTTCGGAACGCATCCCCACATATGGGAGCAATACTCTAGAGATGTATACAGCTTCCTACAACAGAACAGAACTCCAAGCTTGTGAGATGCCGTTTTAGCAATGCTGATGGCGTGGTGGTACCGGGACATGTTATTGATCCCCAAAAGCTTGACGGAAGGTGACCCAACCATTGGGTGACCCTCCATTTTCACAGTTAGTAAGCCAACGTGAGACTTATTTGTAAGTTTTGTTGCCTAAGTTTTATGTACGTTGAACTATAACTTTATTTGCTAATCCCCACTCGATAATTGTTTTGATATCTACATCTCTGAAGCTGTAGATTGAGTGATTGCCTAACTTAATCTGCTAGGTTTGTTTTAAAATTTCAGTTTAATTAAATGCTGATAGGTAGGTTTCGTAAAAGGACGTGGTACGCGTGAACAGACCTTAAACTTAAGACAGATTATTGGAAAAGCCAGAGAGCATTATTTTCCCGTTTTTATCTGTTTTGTGGACTATTCTAAGGCGTTTGATAACGTAAAGTGGCCTAAACTGTGGGAAATCCTTGTCTCCATGGGAGTCCCTTACCACTTAGTATTTCTCATACAGCAACTCTATGAGTCCAGCTCAGCTCGTGTAAGAATTGATGGTAACCTGTATGGTCAAACAGCAGGAGTTCGTCAGGGATGCGTATTATCTCCGATGTTATTTAACATTTACTATGAATTTGTGCTGAGACAGGTATTGGACAACTGGAATGGCGGTATAACTATTGGCGGAAGCAAAATATCCAACTTAAGATTTGCTGACGATACAACCCTTATTGCTGCTTCTCAGGAAGAACTAGTAGCTCTATTGAACATTTTAGAACAACACAGTGCAGCATATGGTCTTGGTATTAACTACGACAAGACCAAGGTTATTATCGTAGATAGAGAGCATGACAATCATAGAGAAATAAAGTCAATAGGCCGTTGTGAGGTAGTTCAAAGTTTTGTGTACCCCGGTTCTTTGATCGACAATTCAGGTAGCTGTGAGAATGGGATTCGACGGCGCATTCAACAGGCACGGGTGGCCATGACAAGGCTTAATAGAATATGGCGTGATCATAATATCACTAAAGCCACCAAAATGTCACTGGTTCTCCATATTTTTGTATGCCTCGGAAACTTGGACTGTTAAAAAGGCAGATCGAGCTCGCATAGATGCTTGAAATGTGGACGTGGAGGAGAATGCTGAGAATTCCTTATACCGCCCATCGAACTAATGTTTCCATATTGGATGAGCTCGGTAATCCAAAGAGACTATCCTCCATTGTGTCGATGAGAGTGCTTACATTCTTCGGACATATTCACGGAAGCGATAATATGGAGAAACTTGTAGTTCAGGGTCACGCCCCGAGTGGGCGGCGCCGTGACCGTTTCCCTACACGCGGGGTGGATACGACGAAACAGTTGCTAGATATGAGTATCAAGAGCGCCACTGAACTGACAGTAAATCTCGAACGATGGCGAGGTACAGTTCTCAAAAATATTGATAATATTCGTGTCGGCAATACTCTAGCTCCGACTTAATGCATTTTTCGAGTTCACAACATGTCTGTTAAGACATTGTGACTATGATGATGAAATACTGATAGGTACCTACGCAAACCTCGCGACAAGCTTATATGATCATATAAATTGTGTATAATGAGGCTATACGTTGGAAGATTAAATGTTAAATGAAATTTTATTACCTTATTTCTAGAACATTTAAATAAAAGCTTTTTTTAGAAAGTTTTTTTCTTTTAATTTATTGTACATAGTTTCAAAAACGCTACATATGTCGTCTACAATGCGATGAATCAAATAGATAACCTAAGAAAGCGTTTAAGCAGTGGCGACTCGTGCTAATGCAAATAACTATATTAAGGGGTCTGGGTATACACAGTTATACATATGTATTTGCCATGTTAAAATACGGATTTCCATTTCGAACACAACTCACTTGTTTTTCAAACTACATACACAGTATTTCAGAAGGTGATAGTTAAGACCTTAATGAATGACAAATACTTGCGATTTTCTCGAAAAAGTTTTCTAGTGGGCAAAAAAACTCGCAATGCAAAATCACACATTCTTCAAATGTCTGTAATTTAACAACCAAACACGATATCAAAAAAAGGCCAAATAGATGACAAAGGGCAAGCTTTCGTCTTCAATTTGCTTTTTGAATCATTACTGTAAGTTTAAAGGTAACGTCAGGAGCTTGGAAATACGAAATTCATTTTTATAGTGGCCATTGGACTTTACCTTTTGATTTTTGGACTTATCTCCACTCATTTTAGACACACACACTGGAGAATGGGAACAGGTGACCACGCCTCCACGCTAACACAGGAATACGTCTTTTCTTGGATTCTCAATTTCGCGCGCTTTACCCTAGACCCTTAATAAAGGAATAACGTATTGAATGATAACCATATTTATATTGTTATTTTTCTGGGCGGTTGGGTGGGCACGTGCCCTTGTGCCCTTGAGTACCTACCAGCCGCCACTGTGTTTCATAAATTACACTAAATTCCAAATGACTTTACTTTCCACACCGATAGATGAGGGGAGTATTGTGATCGCGAAAATTTTCGATTTTGAGATAATACGCTTTTTGGGCCTTTTATGATGTGTACATAACGAAAATCCACGTCACTCATTTCCGTCGGTCTGTCTGCCTGCCGGTCTGTCTGTCTGTCTGTCGGTCTGTCTGTCTGTCTGTCGCGTTTTTCTACCCTCGTAATCTCAGTAACCGCTGCATGGATTGTGATGAAATTTGGGCAGCGTTATGCTGTGGGGTCGTAGTAGGTAATGCTCTTATAATTTTGAAAATCGTTGTACGGGGGGCGGAGTAATTAGCAAAAAACGAAAAATTTCAAATATGCCTCAAATTTTGTTTTTAGGCGTTTTAGGGGTTCTTGATCATTTTCTACTTTTTCTTGGGTGGGGGTGAATTTGGGGTGGTTGGGGGGTGGGGAGTTGTAATACTGAAAAATTTGTTGTATTCATAATGGGCTGTCCATTGATATGTGAATGAAAAACCTAGCGGCATGATACACTTTTTTAGGTCCATCCGAACGTTGCATGCTTATTATAGAAACCACAGGACTTAAAATTTGTGATGTATATATACGAGTATTATTTTAGATCGTTCGATATCGCGTAACGCGCAAATTGTTCAATTGATTGTAATGAAATTTTGACATAGTATTACTCCCAAGGCGAGGATGGAAAACGCGTATGTTTTGCAAAAATTGGGTCAGTGGCGGCGTGGCAATGATAAAAAAACGAAAAACATAAAAACAGCTCAAACTTTGTTCTTAGGCGTTTTAGGGGTTTCTGATCATTTTGTACCTTTTTTTGGGTAAGGGTGAATTTGGGGTGGTTGGAGGGGGGTTGTAAAACTGAAAAATTTGTTGTACTCATAAGGGGTTGTCCATTGATCTGTGAATGAAAAACCTAGCAGCATAATACACTTTTTACGTACATACGAACATTGCCTTGCTTATTATAAAAACTAAGGGACTTAGAATTTGTGATGTACATACCTACGAGTATTGTTTTAGATCGCTCTATATTGCGTAGCACAAAAATTATTGAATTGATTTTAATGAAATCGTTACACAGTATTACTACCGCAGCGAGGATGGAAAACGCGTATGTTTTGGAAAAATAGTGTCAGTAGCCGCGCAGCAACAATAAAAGTATGAAAACAGCTCAAACTTTGTTTTTAAGCATTTTACGGGTTCCTGATCATTTTCAATTTTTTTTTGGGTGGGGTGATATCGGGGTGATTGGGGGGTGGCGGGGTAGTAAAACTGAAAATTTGTTGTATTCATAATAGTCCGTCTATTGACCTGTAGAAGAAATACCTAGCAT
Organism: Callosobruchus maculatus; assembly: GCA_951848785.1. Taxonomy (NCBI): domain Eukaryota; kingdom Metazoa; phylum Arthropoda; class Insecta; order Coleoptera; family Chrysomelidae; genus Callosobruchus; species Callosobruchus maculatus. The sequence continues at coordinate 29,680 of CATOUR010000479.1, forward strand.
CATATTACACTTTTTTAAGTCCATCCGAACATTGGCTTGTCTAATACAGAAACAAATTTTGTGATCTGTACATACGAGTTTCGCTTTATTTCGTTCTATGTATATTGCGTAAAGCGAAAATTATTGAATTGATTTTAGTAACATTTTGACACAGAATTTATTACCGCTGCGAGAATGGAAAACGACTCTGTTTTTGAAAAACCGTGTCAGTGGCGGCGCAGCAATAATCAAAAAACCAAAAACATAAAATCAGCTCGAACTTCGTTTTTAGACGGGCTTAAGGCTCTTGATCGTTTCGCATCGTCCAGTTCAAGCATGCAGAAAAAAGCTGTGGCGCTCTAGTTACTAACGAAGGAGACGCAAGAAACTATTTACGAGGGTTTTTGTGTTGGATGTTGTTTTTGCGGGCGGATGGGCGATAATTTTGTTGCAAGGGGATTTTAGACTATAGCTTCATGTAGTGAATTCATGAAGGAAATAATGGTTTCATGTGCTTATCGTAGTTGCTCTAGCAGAGATGGCATGGATAAGAAGAAATCGACAGGAATTACATTTCATAGGTGCATGTATGCAAAAAAATAACAATGTACAGGACCGCATTTGTAATTTTTATTTCAATAAAGTGTAACGTATGGCAGCAATAATACAGTTGTATTATTCAATTGATGATGAATGTCGTCTCTACAAAGCCTGTTTTTTTCATATACTTAACTATGAATTTCGCATTAGATTGAAAAATCAACCCAATACTTCATATTTAAATCATCATTGTAATGAATTTTCAAAATTATTTACATAAGAAAATGATCCGGCTCTGGCGAGGCGTCCATATTGTTACCACACTTGGCCACGCCTCCTGCTACCGTTTTTGTTATGCGAAATTGAACCTTATAGCGTCTCCTTGGGATCCTACCTCGATGGAAGTACTGAGTCAATCAACTTGACTCCATTTTTTTGTATAAATGCGACGCTGCCGCTGGGTCGGCGCGTTTTGCTGCGACAGTCAGAAATGAAACTGCAACTCAGGCGGCAGGCTTCGGTCCAACTAATTTAAGACAATTGACCCGAGGACGGCCCATAAATTCCCCTTAAGCAGGCATTACGGGCCCCTTTGGACCATTTCCAACCTGCGTCCGGGCGGGCCGGCCATGAAATAGGGCCCCATAATGCACCAGCACCACTAACACTCGATAATGATTCTGGGACGAGCCCGATATACAAACGTAGCTCCGTCTCTTGGGATAGCGTCTTTAAAGAAGGGTAAAGCTGAGTTTTCACTTTTTCCTACCCGATTTTGTTTCCGTTCATGGCTGACTCTACACTAGGCCGGAGCCTTAGATGTGGCAACGTGGCTTAGCTGTCAAATAGTGGCCCTATAGTTTCAGAATAATTATTACATTTTATATGTATTAGGGTTCATCTCGGTTAATAAATTAAGAAAAATACTTTTTAGAACTACTACTACTAAGACCACTTACATCTGATATCTGGTTCATCGTAGTCAAACACTACAAAATAAAAATAAACGCAACCTGTTTCCTGCTGCCACTTCCACTTAAATGAACAGTCGATTTACTTTGTAAATTGTCGCTTGAGCTAGAAAAATTCACTATTAGGTCACTGTGAAGCCATTCTTAGCTGGTCTTGATTCCCTTTCACTATCAAATCTTTTCGTAGGTATGCCCAAATGCATGCCCAGATGAGTTCGATTAACTGTATTTTTCTGTGATATTTGGGAGGTCCAGAAAACATTGTAGGTACCACATTGTGCTTTAAAATAGGTCTTATCGTTTGAAATGTTTGTAAATTATTGTCTTTATTCTTATAAATATAACCAGCCCTTTCGAGGAATACCTTTCACCCACTTCTGTTTATGTCCTTTATTGGAAGCACAATTGCTAGTGCAACCTGGTACTACACACTTTGCAGGCATCTTTTTACCTTTATAGTTTTGTTTGTGCAGGTAAATAATTAGAAACACATTAAAAATCACCTTCCAACCATATTTTCTGCTCTGGAAGAATACACATGACTTAACCTCAAATAAAAACTCGGCCCGCTGATTCAGTGTTGCCATATCTCATGCTCCGGCCTAGTGAGCAAAGTCGGCCATGGTCGAAACGATCGTCACAAGTTTTTAATAAAAGTGGTGATTGTTCATCAGAAATGCTTTGTGTATTTGATAGTACACCTTCATCCTCCCGAAGATTATTGCTATATTTTCGGACCACCCTATAGAACGGTTTTATATTGTCGACTAGACAAAATTGTGCCCCAGCATCTAATTAAACAAAGGGGCCAGCCACTCTATGGCGGGGTATCGTGCGAGTGGTCGTCGTAAATTTCCGGATAGTATTGTCGCGCGCGCCCCCCCATCCCCCCCTTGCACCCCTGCTTCCCCCAAAAGTGCCCCCCCCATACACCCAATTAATCTGCGAAATTGGCTGGATATAAATCGGCAGCGCGTACGAGCAATACCAAGGATAAATTTACGGGCACGATGTTGCACCAATGCGTGTCTCCGCAACACTACTAAAGACTATCCGTAGAATATTTTATCGTGATGGTGGGTTACTTTTTGCGTCGTTTTGCTATGTATAAGGTGACCTAGAAAGAGCAGACAGAAAGAATTCTGCCGGTGCGCCATCTAGTACCCGAAGGTAACGGCAAACCAAGGAAATATCTGCTTAACAGCAGTAGACTTCTTCGTGGGACGCCAAGGTGCGTCTGCTTGGCCACTAGAGAGCGCGGGTTCTATACGCCGCTGCGTATGAAAACCGATATACAAGGGCTGCTCTATACCTCCGTCAATCCACCAGTACGCAGACAGCTGTTTCACGCTTATTAGCGATATTAGCGTTTATTAAACATGGAAAAATTGATGCTCTCTATTTCCGTCAATCGACCTATGGCGCACTGATGATCGTTAATAAGCGTGAAACAGCTGTCTGCGTACTGGTGGATTGACGGAGATATAGAGCAGCCCTTGTATATCGGCTTTCATACGCAGCGGCGTATAGAACCCGCGCTCTCTAGTGGCCAAGCGGACGAACCTTGGCGTCCCACCAAGAAGTCTACTGCTGTTAAGTAGAGATTTCCTTGGTTTGCCGTTACCTTCGGGTACTAGATGGCACACCGGCAGAATTCTTTCTGTCTGCTCGCACATGTTTCACATGTTTATTAAACATGGAAAAATTGATGCTCTCTATTTCCGTCAATCGACCTATGGCGCACTGATGATCGCTAATAAGCGTGAAACAGCTGTCTGCGTACTGGTGGATTGACGGAGGTATAGAGCAACCCTTGTATATTGACCTAGTAAGAATGGACGCCGGCAATATCTCGGTAACCGTTAATCGTATAACTTCGAGCAAAAAAAAAATATTATTAGGTAAATCGGCTAAGACAAATCGCTGGAAATTATTTTTAAGTTCCGCAAGTAGCCGCTAGGGGGCGTAACTGTTACGGTCAATCAGGAAAACGGCTTTTTCTCAAAAAATACGCAAATAAAGGTATATTATGAATTCTACCGTCATGTAGACTGAACAATTCTCGATTTTCTTTGTTAATCGTTTTTTGTAAGATGTAGTGGTGGGGGAATGTCATAAAGTTTATTATTTAAATGGCCGTAACTTTGGCATAAGTTAACGGAATTAAACAAGCTAGGTCTCGTTTGAAAGAGCTGTTCTTACCTAGTAATATGTTATATACAAATTGTCCAAGTTTATCTTGACTTAGTAGGTACAGGGCGATATTTGACATAATAACAATTATCACGCATTATTACGAAAATTTTAAATGGTATGCTATATATCTTTTAACATAGGTATATAGAGGACAAAATTCTTAAAAAGTTAGTGAAGGATTCAACCTCGTAGCTATTTTCAAACCGGAGATATCAGTAAAACAAGTATTCTGACAAGTGTGCTGTGAGTTTCAGAAACAGTTGCTGCCCTATAGGGATATAGCCTCCGTCTAATCATTTATGGGATACGTGGTATTGCCTTGAATTTTTTCAAATCATATTTGGAAAACAGGTCACAACTGGTTGAGGTTAATGGTGAAAAATCGAACTTGGAACTGGTTAAGTCGGGTGTGCCTCAGGGGTCGATTTTGGGCCCATTTCTATTTATTCTGTATATAAACGATGTATTTCACTATATGCTGTCTGTGAACTGTGTGTGCTTCGCGGATAATACCACATTAATCCAATCCAATTCTAACATTAGGGTCCTTACTGATGATGTAGCGGATACTGAAAATAAGATAGAGCTGTGGTTTGCTTCCAACTGTCTGAAACTAAACAGGGATAAATCTCAAAGAATAACTCTTTCCTCCAATACCAGAACCAACCCCAATGTAAGTGTCTCTTTGTTAGGCATTATAGTTGACGCTTCACTTAAATGGGATGCTCACACAGATGCACTATGTAAAAAAATTAAACACTCAGATTTTTGTATTAAGGCAAGTGAGGTCTGTCACTACTAGAGAAGGTTTATTGAATGCCTATTTTGCAGTTTTCCATTCTCATCTCATTTATGGAATTGTACTTTGGGGGGGGCTCTAGTCATGCCAAAAGGGTATTTAAACTCCAAAAGAAAGCAATAAGGATCATAACTAACTCCAAATTTGATGAGCATTGTAAGCCTTTATTTAAGCTACTAAGGATAATGTCACTACCTTCAATTTACATATTTTATAGTCTTCTTTATATTCATGAAAATATCAAACAGTACAGCACGCATTCTGATATTCATAATTATGCCACTAAAGGCGCTGGAGCACTTATAACTCCTAGGTTCCGACTAGCAGTATCCGCATGCAATTCCCTGAATCTTAACCTGTATAATAGATTACCGGACGATATACGAGCCCTAAGTCGCATCAAGTTTAAAAAAAAGGTTAAGATATCATGCTCAGCCAGTGTTTCTATAGCACTGATGAGTTTTTAGATTGTGTATCGTCTTTATATTTTGTATATCTAAAGTTGTGTCCTTATACCTATTCTGTATTATTAATGTATGCTTTTAATATTTTTTTATGTAATTCTGAGTTATATCGGGTGTCCCAGAATTTCCTTGACACGTGATATTTTCGTAACGAAAAACGGTTCAAGCAAGAACTGAGTGGTACTTTTGAAGGTACTATAGAGTCTTCCATACCATGCCTGCAAAACATTTTTTTGTACGTCAACCCCTAAAACTCACCCCCAACTTTTTTTTTTCAAATAGCACCCCATAGGTTTTCCTACATAAGTGAAATCCCCATTTTATTTAAAATCTTGTGGTACCTTAGTTTTATATGCAAACTTATTTTTTCGGTAAAATCATAAGGATAAGACAAATGAAATGATCATTTGTTTGACCCCTGATATTTTTGTAACAAACACGGATAAAAAAGAAAAGTAAGTGGATTTTTCAAGGGTAGTGAATGACCTATCATTTCTTGCTTATGAACCATTTTTTTCTTACTTAAACCCCTGGAATCCACCCCTAGCTTGTTCTTTCAAATTTCAATCCACAATTTTGTCTGGAAAAAACAATTCTTTGCTTGAATTTAATTATCGTAGTGCCTTACTCTTTATGCCCCTACTGCAAGTTATCGTTAATTTTGGCGCCCGTGTGCGGGGCACACCCTGCACACGGTGTTAGCGCGGCCCGATGTAACCATAAAACTTTTTTACGTTTTTGCACTTAGTTTTGTTGTCACATTTTTTTTTATTAGTTGATTCATGATAATAAACAAATATTTTCCATACTTGTCTTTTAATTAATTTATGCTTACGATTTCATGGATTAAACGAAAAAAAATAACGATAAATTTCAGTAGGGGCATAAAAAGTAAGGTACTATGATTATTAAATTCAAGTAAAGAATTCATTTTTTTCAGGCAAAATTCTGGATTGAAATTTGAAAGAACAAGCTAGGGGTGGATTGCAGGGGTTTAAGTACGAAAAAAATGGTTCATAAGCAAGGAATGATAGGTTATTCACTACCCTTGGAAAACCCACTTACTTTTCTTTTTTATCCGTTTTTGTTACAAAAATATCAGGCATCAAACAAATTATCATTTCATTTGTCTTATGCTTATGATTTTACGGAAAAAATAAGTTTGCATATAAAATTAAAGGTATCACAAGATTTTAAATGAAAGGGGGATATCATTTATGTAGGAAAACCTATGGGGTGCTATTTGAAAAAAAAAAGTTGGGGGTGAGTTTTAGGGGTTGACGTACAGAAAAAATGTTTTGAATGCACGGTATGATAGACCCTATAGTACCTTCAAAAGTACCACTCAGTTTTTCCTTGAATCGTTTTTCGTTACGAAAATATCACGTGTCAAGGAAATTCTGGGACACCCGGTATACATGTCTTTGTATTAAATGGTGAATAAATCTACTACTACTACCCCTGTTACCCCCCCCCTTGTATACGCCTGTGCTTGAACGAAATTACGAATTACGTAAGGCAAATCCTACTTATTAGTAGATTTCAAAATTTCGCGCTTCGAGATTTCGCAAGAGCAATTTTAAATTACATAATTATCTTAATTAGGCCGCCATCTTAATAAGTCCCGCGATTTCTATAAAAAGCGTTCCAATTAACACCTTCGGAATATCGGAATTGGGTTGAACAGCTTCGAAGTAGGCTATGGTAATCAACGCGTGGCTTTGGAAAAGCTCCACCGGAAAATATCGAGCACCTGGAGGCGATGATTTGAAAAAGAAATCGTTAAGCGATGATATAACGGTTCAGGGAATATTTCCGATAATAAGGATTCCAAATTAACGTACTAATGAGATCGTGATTAGGAGGAGAACAGGTCGTGTTTTAATTCCAAATCAAAGAGAAAACGCCTTATCGGCTTGAGACAGAACGAGAAATCCAGGGGCCCTTATTAGTGAGCAAATGAAGGAAGAGCTGAAATCCTACAGCAGAGGTCACTGAGAGAGCTACGAAAATACACACTGCTCTTTAGTGGCGACAGGTGACTGTTTGAAGCCTGCTACTCACTATGTGCGTGGATACACACATTTATACATACGTATTTGCCATCTGAAACACAGACTCACAATTTCTCGTATAACACACGCTATTTTCAAACTACATATATAATATTTCAGAAGGCGACAGTTAAGACCTTAATGAATGACAAGTTTTCGATTTTCTCAAAAAAGTTTTTTAATGTGCAAAAAAACTCTCAATGCAAAATCATACATTCTATAAATGCCTGTAATAATTTAACAGCCAAACACGATACCTATTGAAAAAAGGCCAAGTAGTTGCACAAGCGCAAGCTTTCTTCTTAAATTTGCTCTTTGAGTCATTACTGTCATTACTAAAGGTAACTTCAGGAGCTTAGAAATGCGAAATTCATTTTTATGGTGACCTTTGGACCTCTCTGCAGGCTCTGCTAATAGTTCCCGAGCTTGACGGAAATGACCAGAGATGTTGTTCCATCTCAGAGAGTGTTGATTCTGGATCCACTCTCCAGTTGTTTTCCTAATAAAGTTTGCAGACAGTCCTAAGGCTGGTTCCGGGCCCACAAAACTATTGCCGGATCCCAACTTAGCGAGATGATCCGCCATGTCGTTATCCTTTACCCCAGCGTGCCCAGGTACGCACATCAGTGATACCTTGTGTTTAGCTGAGCTGTTGCCTGACTGTCAGAGCAGATAGTAATCCGCCTCCTAGACCCGTCAATTTTCCGAATACGATTTACACAAGCAAGTATCGCATAGACCTCAGCCTGGAATACTGTGGTGTGCCCCCCAAGAGGGAGTGAAAGTCTTGTATGGGGTCCGTAGACTGCCGAGCCCGAGCCCTCTCTAGCGAGTGAACCGTCTGTGTACCAGACCTGCCCTCCTCCTTCGATGAGCTGTCTTTCCCTAGACTCCCACTCTTCCCTTGACGGAAACACCACCGTAAATTTGCGATTGAAGTGATGCGTAGGAGAAACTATATCGCTCCTCGCCAACAAAATAGGACTATCCTCATGCAACTCTGCTAGAATCGTCGAATGTCCTTTGCCTGGATTCATAAAAGTCCAGCTACCCTGACTCCAGAGACGGAACCCAGTTTTTCTAGCTTCCCGTTGAATTACCAGATCCAAAGGAGGAAGATTCAATAGTGTTTCAAATGGCACTCAAAGGTGTTGTGCGCACTGCACTGGTTATACTAAGACATGCCAAACGTTGAACCTTATTAAGTTTGGCTCTTATTGCCTCCGTCTTTATACAGGTCCACCACAATATGGAGCCATATATTAATGACGGTCTGATTATTGTAGTGTAGAGCCAGTGCACCACTTTTGGGCTCAGGACCCAGCTACTACCGACAACTCTTCTGCAGGCCCATAATGAGTTTCGAGCCTTGCTTACCTTATAATCCACGTGCTGCCTCCAAGTCAGCCTGTGATCCAGTATGACTCCTAGATACTTTACTGACTGAGACAATTCAAGTGTCGTTCTGAAAAAGGTAGGCCTCACGAGGCCTTCCATCTTCCTTCTCCTAGTGAACATAACGAGCTCCGTCTTTTCAGCGTTCACTGACAGATCTACCTCATCACACCACGTTTCCACAACGCGCAGCGCGCCTTGCATTACCTCGGAGACTGTATTAATGAATCTATCCCTGAAAACTATGCTCAAATCATCGGCATAGGCCTGCACGTAGACCCCTGTGTTAGTTAGTCTCACGAGTAGGTCGTCATTCGCCACTAAGCACCATAATAGAGGTGAAAGAACACCGCCTTGTGGGCAGCCTCGCGCCACTGCAACGCTGTAGTTTATGTCATTAAGCGTTGCAGAAGCCACTCGGCACTCTAGAGTAGTAAGAATCCACTCCACTAGGATTAGAGCAATTCCATGTCTCTCTAGGGCGCGTCTTATCGAATTGGTAGTGGTACAGTTGAACGCACCCTCGATGTCAAGAAATGCTACCATAGCCACTTCCCGTTGATCTAACGTTTTCTCAAGCCTGCTGACCAAATGATGAAGTGCCAGCTCAGCTGATTTTCCCGCCTGGTATGCGAACTGATAGGCATGGATTTCAACCCTTTGTAAGGGCCCATCCCGGATATATCTATCAACCAACCTCTCCAGTGTTTTTAGTAAAAACGACGAAAGGGTAATCGGTCTAAAGTCCTTCGGACGAGTATACCTACCTCTGCCCATTATTTATGCATACAATACACTCTATCTTCAGTACTTCTTGTTGTAACACGATGAATAAGAAAAACTAACCGTCGAAAACCCTCGATGAGAGAGAACGTGATCTGAAACAATTCTGACAAATTTCAAATTTATTGCTGTTTTCGGTAAATCGGGATGTTGTCAATAGATTATGCAAAAAACTAACTAACTGAAAACTAAAATGTACCGGAAATAGTTTTTTGTCAAAATGTAGGGGTTCTTGTGCGGCCGCCTTTCAAGTTTGGCTGCCCACGTGCGGAGCTCGTTTTCGCCAGGATCGGCCCTGTTTTGCAGTAGCGTGGAAAGCTACCTTAACTGTTAGTAGCCCTTTTCGGTATTTTGCTCAGCTCGGAGCCACAAAAATTCCAGCGGCGATGTTATCGAAAGGCGGCGAGAACGAAACAAAGCGCATTCCGTATGCTAACTCAAACCCCGCGCCGATGCTGGCATAGGGACAGTTAATTTAAAATCGGCCAGCTCTCTGACGTGAGGTCCGATATTTATGGCTCCCTAGCGGAGGATGGAGTAGTTCCGACGAGAAATAGTGTGCGGTATTGCGGTTTTACCACAGCATAAAGAGTAAACCAGCAGCGCAACTGAAGCAACTGAACGTTTAAGGACATTTTGACGACCTTGAGTTTTTCGGGTGTCGCGTCGACCATCGCGTTAGAGAAGCAATCCCTACAGGACCTGAGCAAAGTTTACGGAATACATATAAGTTGGATCACTCCGCAAAAATATCAAAACAGCCTGCCCCTTGCTCCGTCTCCCCGGTACACCGGTAGCAGTGTACCGACGTCAGCCGGGAGATACGGGGCGGCGCAAAGTAGAGGTTGAACGTGTTTAACGCGAAGTCTATACAAGTATACAGTGTCTCAAAAATATCGGATTATCGGTTATCTCGGATTTGTTTGCTGGAAATGGATAATATTTTTAGAAGCTTGATTTTATCAATTAAATTCATTAACGGGTGGAAAATGACAATCAGATCCATCCTTATTTTGTGGTAAACCTTGAAATGTAAAGGATATAAATACAGGGTGTTTCACGACGATTAAGACAATCAATATGTCGGAACTGGACATTAGTAGAGTTTTATAATTTTGGGGATGTAAATTAGAGCACATGTGTCTTTTTTTGTCATTGTACTACCCAATGAGGTATTTGTTTTTGGTCACGTTACATTCGATTCAAAATCATTAATGGGACACCGTGTACATTTGTGCCTTTCTGTGTTCCTCCCGATAAAACAATTCCAACAAACTAGCACACTTGGGGTCTCAAGTGATTAATTCAAGATCTACAGGTACTTAAAGGATTGTATCACGCTAAAGGCGTATAGTGAGACAAAATATTCATTCGGTGGTCTTACCATACCACCCAGGGACATTCTAAATTATATTTTAGAGCTCGGAAATATTTTTATTTATAACTTTGACAATTTAGTTTCTACAGTAGCATTTGGAACGACACTGAAAAGCAAAATGTCAAAAATAATTTATTCACATCCAAGTAAAGCATTTCCATATGATTTTTCTTTTAAAATTGTACATACGAGTTCGTATATACTATACCATAAATTTTATAAGCTGTGGCTTCAAAGATAAGCCAAATAAACGAAACATTAAGGTAAAAACACTACAGCACCTTTGAACCAATTTTTACCTATCTACGAAATAGCTACAATGTGTGAAATCATTTGAGATTCATTAGTAATAGTTTTACTAGGTTTTATTTTTGATAATTTATGTAACTTAGTGTATTAGCAAAATAAACGTATTTGTATTTGTATGTCTAAATCGGCTGTCAATACATAGTCTTTGAATGACCCTCGTATATACGTAAAACCCAGGCGTTAGCAAGTCCCCGCTAAAAGACCCTCGTACTTGGGCAAAAACCAACGCAAAAACCAACTGGCGCGTGCGGCCGCGGCATCGCTTTGATGTGAGATCCTCAAGGTGCCGACGGAGAGTGATCCAACTTATACAGGGTGAGTTTTTAGTACCGGTTCGGTCGATTACTCCACTACTGTAGAAGATAGCGAAAAAAATTGTATATAAAAATTGTAGCCACGGATATGCTCCTTGCTCAGAAAATATTTTGATTTATACAGGGTGATCCATAACTACGTGGTGATGCAAACATGCTTTTTTTTAAATGAGACACCCTATATATTATCCATATTCAAATTCTACTGATGATTTCCGTTCTTCCAATGTATGGTATTATTACATTATACAGGGTATTTCAAAAGTTATGACCATTTTTGTATCCAAATCACGGTCAGATGAACGTACTGTATATCAAAAAGTAATGAATCAAAAATTATTTTTCTTACATGAGAAGATTAGAAATATCCTCTAGTTTTCAAATATACTATAAAAAAATCCCGCGACGCATATTCGTATACGGGGTGATGTAGAATGCAAAATCTAGATGTTCTCTCTTTTTTTAAATGTAACCCCCAATATTTTATTATACCAAAGAATTGCTTTTAATATGCTCTTTCATCTTTGTATAGCACTTATTATGGCTGCATTCATTAGTTTTTGAGATATTTCGATTTTTCTACAAATTTTAAATATACCTTCTATTTGTTTAATAAAATTTATTTATTTTGAGAAAATTTTGTTTTTGCTTAACAAACAACTAAAATATAAGGCGATAATAATACTTGATCAAGTCAAAACACTGAACTAACGAGATAATATAGGTCAAGTGTGCTGAGGAAACAATTTTATAGACGTCATGCATAATTATCAAGCAGATGTATCAGGTGGGCTATGAAATATGAAACGACACAGTCCAAATAAAACGATTCTTCAATCTTTCAAACGCATTAGTTTTAGAGTGCCTCCGTTCTGGATATTGCTATTCATAGTTGATATATTCTACAAACTATTTCTCAAAGATTCTCCTAAATACCCTCAATGGAAAAATTAATTTTCAAAGCCGGTTTTTCACACAGTACGGAATTATTGAGTAGGTTATGAAAACTGTCAATTTTTCAAAGCCTACCTGATAAAACTACTTGATAATTATGCATGACGCCTACAAAATTGTTACCTCAGCATACTTGACTTTATTATCTCGATGATTTAGGGTTTTGACTTAATTTAGTTGTTCGTTAAATAAAAAACAAATCAGATAGTACTTTCTCAAAATAAATAAATTTCAGTACCTACACAAATAGAGGCTATATTTTAAATTTACCGAAAAATCGAAATATCTCGGAAACTGATGGACGTAGGTACAACAAATGCTATACAAAGATGAAAGAGCATATTAAAAGCAATTCTTTGGGATAATAAAATATTGGGGGTTACATTTGAAAAAAAAGAGAAAATTTGGATTTTGCATTCTACATCACCCTGTACACGAATATGCGTCTCGGGCTTTTTTTATAGCCGATTTTAAAACTAGAGGATATTTTTAATCTTCTCCTGTAAAAAAAAATAATTTTTGATTCATTACTTTTTGATATACAGTACGCTCATTTGTCCGCGATTTGGATATAAAAATGGTCATAACTTTTGAAACACCCTGTATAATATAACAATGCCCGATATTGGAAGAACGGAAATCATTAGTAGAATCTGAATATGGAATAATATATAGGGTGTCTCATTTAAAAAAAAGCATGTTTGCATCACCACGTAGTTATGGATCACCCTGTATAAATCTAAATATTTTCTAAGCAAGGAGCATATCCGTGGCTACAACTTTTATATACAACTTTTTTCGCTATCTTCTACAGTAGTGGGGTTATCGACCGAGCCGGTACTAAAAACTCACCCTGTATGTATTCCGTAAACTTTGACCTTGAGTGAGATTATTGTATCCGTAAAAAATCCCATAGTGTTAATTATACGCACGCCCAGGTACAATGGTCCGCACAACCATTGACAGGCAACTAAGCCCGGAAAACCGGCAAAAACGTAATTAAACAACTGAATAAGGCCCTGGGATTCACGATGTACACTCGACAGCGGCAAAGCGTATACTGAAAGTGATCTAACTCTCTGCATAGGGAACGTAAGCAAAATAGTTTGTAAAAGTTTCTCGCATCAATTTGAAGAGTCGCGCTGCTGATTTACTCTTTATGCTGTAGTTTTACCATTTGCCGTTTTGCCATACAATCTGTTTCATTGTACTGTGTAGTGTGTAAGGCTTTCGCGGCCATCGTCCAATGAATTCGTGGTTCTTGGGTTTTTGGGCCGGCGTCGTTTAGCGTTAAAGCTTGACGTTTCGCCACCACGAGTGGATGCCATCTTCAGAGGCTCTTTCACTTCGGCGACTTCCAAAATACTGACGGCTGGTGGATCTGCACCTGTATTTATACCTGCTAACGGTGACGTGGCCAAAGATTCCCATCATCTCTCCGGCACAGGCAGCTCCTCCTCCTCAATTCTCAGCCAATCTTCATAAGACAGTCAGAAACCATCCAAATCTTACTGCACAGAAAAAAATACTGTTGCGTTTCCAATTAATTGTTAGTATTTGGATGTTTTTCCATCACTTTAAATATAGTTACAGTTGTTTCAAATCCATGTCATTGAAAGAATTCAATCCTTATATTCGAAGTCCTCGCAGGTACGCCAATAAATTCAAAATAATTTTATATACGTTCTCACGATATGTATAATCCTTCTAATACCAGTATTGACATATAATGCTATCAAAACATCCTTTTGTTTTCGAAATTTACCCTATGTTTCATTTAAGCAAAGCATACAATCTATTTACTGTACAACAATTATTACTGCAGCAGCAATTCGTGATAATTCATCTGATAAAAATTAATTTTGTTTCAATGGCCCTTGTCGTTCGCTGAATTATAATCAGTATTCGGCGGGACTGATGTCTCGATTCAATGAACGTAAGAATAAAGAAAGGGGGTTCTTCTCAGTGCTACTATCGCCGCGAACCCGCCAACATGGACGAGGTTGTTCCGTTGTGTTGTTTCGGTGTTAGCCGTGTTGTGTCATCTCGTGGTTTTGCGTATTGCATCAGCAATTGTGTGATTTAAATGTGTCCAGTTATATATTAAATGGAGGACCTACTGAGAAATTGGCACTTAGGAGAGCTAACACCCACACTTGAATGTAGGTATTTAGATTGATCAGTTATATTTCAGGTAATAATGCAACAACTGGTGCAGGCTTATGTCTAATTCTTATATCATGCTCCTTATAACTTCATACAAAATCACACAATTAAACATCCAAACGAATCAATCAGCTGTCCTCGCAATAAAATCTGTTGGTCCAAGGAAAAGAAGGTAGTTTAGAATCAATTACCAAACACAGATTCGATACAACGACAGGCTGCGATTGAATTATTCATTGGAATCTAATGACATCTTGTAGTTGAATCGACAGTACGATAAAATTCGTTACCAATTATACACTTCCCATTGGATAAAACGTCGCTGTATTTGAGGAATGCTGAGTGTAACGTCCCATTGAATCCAAGCGTAAGTCTTTGACAGAACGACAGATTTTTCTATGTCTGTCTCATCCCTTATAAGGTTCTGCCCAAAGGCCACGTATTATGCACGGTGTATTGATATTCCTGAAACACAGACGCAAGGACGTGGGTTCGAATTTCACCGCGGTCAACATTTTTTTTTTCATTATTCAAGATTAAATGTTAAATTTGTTAATTACTAGACCAGGAAAAAGTCTGGTTTTGTCAATAAAATAAAAAGATTAAATTTTTACACCAAAAAATGCCACAGTGAGAGCGTCGTTTGAATGTATTCAAGTAAATTTTTTCCTACTTTTTTTTACGACGAAACGATTGGACTATAACGAAACTGTGCTCTTTTGTGGCGAACTTTCTCGTTGCACCGTAATCCCCACCTTTTATTGTTGTCTGCGAGATTAAATGTCCGACGGCTTTTTTAAACGTTTCAGCCGGAGTTAATGCGGTTTAATGAACCAGAATATGTGTTTAGGTTGGTTGGGTCGAGTTTATTGCGCAAGTTTTTCCTCGTTTGGACAAATGTGTGGCGAGCACTTAGTGGGGCGGTATGAAAATTTGAAGATTAACAATGACGAATGCATGGATGTAATAAATTAAAATAAAGAGAAAATTAAAAAAGCGTTTATTGATAAGCTCTACAAAGGGAAAAATAAAAAAAATTATAGCCTCATTATACACAATTTATATGATCGCTTGTCGCGAGGTTTATGTAAGTACCTAGAAGTATTTAATCAAACTAAAATTTTAACACAATTAAACTTAACAGATTAAGTTAGTCGTTCATTTAAACAAGTAAATCGCGCGACAAGCTTTTATGATCATATAAATTGTGTATAATGAGACTATAAGTTGATGATAATTAACATTTTATAGGAACAATTTTTCCTTTTTTGAGCATTTAAATGAAAGCTTTTTTTAAACAGTTTTTTTTGTTTTAATTTATTTTTTGCTGTTTAGTCATTAACTTGCATTCATATTCTCCATACTATAGGAAAGCATAAAAAACTTTGAAACTCCGCCATATTGGATTAAGAGTGATGTCAAAATATTTTTTTTAGTTATTTTCAGCAAACCCTTATATTTGATACCCATATTGCAGAAAATTTCACCTCAATCGGTTGGAGGTATCTGCTTCAAAATTGAGTAGCAAGATTCTACCTGAACAAACAAACATAGATGCATACATACAGGGTTGGGATAAAGTATGGAACCAAGCAACTATCTTTGAAACGGAAAGGGTGATATTGCTGAAAATTTGCAGGTAAATGTAGTGACGCATAATGCATCTGAAGACATTATGTTAGCTATTAATGTACTTCCGGTCTAACCGGAAGTACCGTCAACTTTTTTAATTTAAATGGGACACCCTGTATATTTTTGCAGATTTTAAAACATCTTTTTTTCCGAATACGTCCATAGTAGGTTTAGTATTTGTTTCCGTAAAAATGGGAAAGATTAAGCTTTTTTATTTACTGAAACGTTCATTTTATTTGATGTGTTACAATAAGAAAATTTGAAATGAATTATCAAGGAATTATCTCAGACGTTCAAAATGCCCACCGTTTACTTCCTGACAATATGCAAGTCTGTTGACAAATTGCTGAGTTACCTTGTCGAATCAATTCACGTCAGGATCAGGACGTCAGTAGATAAATGGCCGGCATTTTAAACATATCAAGAAGCTTTATCTTTTCCATTTTTACAGAAACTAATACCCAAACCACTATGGACGTATTCGGAAAAAAAAGATGTATTGAAATCTGCAAAAATATGCAGGGTGTCCCATTTAAATTAAAAAAGTTGACGGTACTTCCGGTTAAACCGGAAGTACATTAATAGCTAACATAATGTCCTCGGATGCACTATACGTCGCTACACTTGCGTGCAAATTTTTAGCAATATCATTCTTTCTGTTCCAAAGTTATTTGCTTGGTTCCATACTTTATCCCAACCCTGTATAGGCAAGCCTAAGTCGTTTGCCGACTTTGTTAGGAAACAAAATTAGCTATAGCTGGGAAGCGGCAAAAGATATATTAAAGCGAAGTGTACTCTTTAAACTGAATTTCAAGCTTTCTGGGTTGGAAAACTCTTCATTGTGGTACCAGTCCTCGAACGTAACAGATATCTGATTCTATTTTATCAATCTATAAATTTTTTAACCTAAATGTTGTGTATGATGAACTAATTGACGAGGATATTATTAAATATCACAATATTTTTAAAGAATTTTTGTGCGAGTCTAACCAATATTATGTTTCACTGCGTATTTTATAACCTAAGCAATAATTTCAACAGACTTTGTAAGTATAAACTCAATTTTTTGCTTACCTGTTGCTTATGTTAATTCAATATTTCAGCCCTGATGATGGAGGCATAGTTCTCCGAAAGCTTGGAATTCAGTTTAAAGAGTACACTTCGCTTTAATATATCTTTTGCCGCTTCCCTGCTATAGCTAATTTTGTTACATACATATATGCATACATACATACATACATACATTGTAAGGTAAATGAAAGCTCTTAAAAAGAATGAAGGGATTGAGTGCAGGACAACCAAGAAAAACGTCAGGCCCATTGCTTGATAGTGAATATATAGTATAAAAACGGGAAAGTAGAAAAGAAATGACCGCATGAAAATCGATGACCTTTCACATGGGCGTCGCTAATAAGTTTTCCAAGGAGGGGGCACGCACAATTTTTAAAAAACAGTGATTCCTTAGAAGGGGCTTATATCTAACTAATTAATATACTCCAGATAATATGTATTCCATCAAACCAATAGTGTTTGAGGTAGTTAAAAAATATTTTTTCAATTAACCTAGAAATGTTTAAACTTTGATAAGAAAAAACGTTGTCGATTAGGAATCTTTTTTTATAGATGATATAATATAGAAAAGCTACTTTAATGAAAGCTCAAACGTCAAACCCAAGTTATGGCTTCGTTATGTTGATGACACGTTTATAATCTGGAACGCTGGAGATGAACAAATGGAAACGTTCCTTTCACATCTCAACGACATGAGAATATCCATAAAGTTCACAAAAGAAGGAATAAACAACAGCAATCCTCCTTTGAATGTCTTGGTAATGAGAAGAAATAATGAAATTGCCCTTCTCTGAACGGCATCTATACAGTGTTGGGATAAAGTATGGAACCAAGCAAATAACTTTGGAACGGAAAGAGTGATACTGCTGAAAATTTGCAGGCAAGTGTAGTGACGTCTAATGCATCCGAAAACATTATGTTAGCTGTTAATGTACTTCCGGTTTAACCAGAAGTACCGTCAACTTCTTTAATTTAAATGGGACATCCTGTATATTTTTGCAGATTTCATTTCATCTTTTTTTCCGAATACGTCCATAGTGGGTTTAGTATTTGTTTCTTAAAAAAATTGTCTCACAAATTCGTCCGTGGCGGTCTGCGGTCTTCCCGTTTGAGGTAATTTTTTTGCATTTCTTTTAAGTCACCGTCAAACGTGTTGTAGGACCCCTGTCGGGACGTAAATCATTAAAAGTTGACACACTTCTTTGTGAGTTCTCACGCGATCGCCAAAACCGACTTTGAATGACCGGCATTTTAAACACCTGAAATGATAAAGAAGCTTTATATTTCCCGTTTTTACAGAAACTAATGCTAAACTCACTGTGGACGTATTCGGAAAAAAATATGAATTAAAATCTGCAAAAATATACGTCCCATTTAAATTAAAAAAGTTGACGGTACTTCCGGTTAAACCGGAAGTACATTAATATCTAACATAATGTCTTCGGATGCACTAGACGTCACTACACTTGCCTGCAAATTTTCAGCAATATCACTCTTTCCGTTCCAAAGTTATTTGCTTGGTTCCATACTTTATCCCAACCCTGTATAGACAGGGTAGTAGGGACAGCATATAACGTGAGGAGGTTACATGGTGAGAAATACTTTCTGGCTCTAAATAGGTATCCAAGCTTTTTACCAGCAATTGTTGCAATTGACGCAACGTATTCGTGCCAGATCAGATTTTCTGTAATGTTGACTCCTAACAGCTTGAATGAGTGACTACTTGGCAGAGCCCGGTTGTCCATAAGAACCTGGTGTTGGCTTGGGCATTTTTTGTTTGCTAGCGTACAATACTGGGTCTTGGAAGCATTAAATTTTACCATATCCTTGAGCCCCCAAGCGGTAATGGTATCGAGATCCTTTGAAAGTGAAGTTGCCACTGCCAGTCTTCTGCGTTCCAGCTCGACCACAGAGATCGGTCTATTGCTCATGATGTCTGCATGCAGCGTACTGTCATCCACAAAACTGTGGATTGGATTCCTCGTGGTTTCCTTACGGTTGCTAATGCTCGCTTGTTGAATCTGTATGAAATCCTCATTTGAAAGCAACATTTTCCGCCAGCTATAATTCATCACAATTGCATAGTGATAAAAATGATTTGAGTTTCTAAAGCGTTACCGGTATTAGCTTATAACTAGAAAACTTAATGCTGTGCTAAGACCTTGAGGAAAATTTAATTTCTAATTTTCTGCTCAAAGTTAATGCAAACAAATCTCGTCTCAAAAAGTAAGCACTTTCCGGCACTGAGGGAAGCGGATTATTTTTTAATTAAGTTATATAATTTCAGAGGACAATAATTACTGCATCACATTCTTTAACATTCCGTTCGAGACTTTCAGGGGATTGTAATTTTCCTTTTCGAATCACGAAACATTCAAAAGGTATAAATTTCTCGTTATCATAATAATAAAAGGCCATTATTTACCTGGTGGATATTCAGCTTTAATAGCTGCTCTTAAATATCAACCAGAGCAGTACAATTGTAAATTGTGAAATTATAACTTTGACATACAATTTAAAGAACAAACATTCAAAATTAGAAAAATACAAGTCTGTGCACATAAAAACAACAATAATACATGATGTTAATTAAGTATGTTAACACACTTTAACCACGAATAGTACTCAGAAAAATAGAAAGAAAATGTCATGTGAATATGGGTCCGGAAATGCTTCCTGAGGGAGCTACGCTCCTTTGCATGGGGCACCCTGAAGACGGTTTTGCCTCGATATTCTCGAAACCATTCATAACAAAATTACGAAATTAGGTACGATGGGTAGACTTTTGACGCTGAATCTGATTCTGAATTCAGAATTTCATAATTTTAATCAGAGGTGTATCATACGGGAGGAGTTAAGGGTAAAAATAACCCCATTTTCTAAATGGTAATTTTTTTGATATTTTGATTCTAGAATATGGTATCGCAGAAATTTCTTCGTAAAAATAGTTTCTTGGTACATCTCGATAGGGCTAACCGTTTTCGAGAAAAATGCAAATTATTGAATACAATAGCCTGCATCGATTCAATAATTTGCAATTTTTCTCGAAAACGGTTAGCCCTATCGAGATGTACCAAGAGACCATTTTTACGTAGAAATCTCTCAAATACTATATTTTGAAATCAAAATGTCAAAAAAATTACCATTTATAAAATGGGGTTATTTTTACCCCTAACTCCTCCAGTATGATACGCCTCTGATTAAAATTATGAAATTCTGAATTCAGAATCAGATTCAGCGTCAAAAGTTTACCCATAGTACCTAATTTTGTAATTTTGTTGTGAATGGTTTCGAGAATATCTTCAGGGCGTAGCTCCCTTAGGAAGCATTTCCGGATCTACGTTCATATGACATTTTCTTTCTATTTTTCGGAGTACTATTCGTGGTTAAAGTTTGTTAACATACTTAATTAACACCCTGTATAAAAAACAAATAAGGTACAACACTACAGTTAAACATGTAAAATGTACATGGGATGTCTATGATTAAAAATAAAATTCTTAACTCCAATTTTGAATAGTTCAATGGACAGTGATTGAGTCATATACGAAACAGATTTTTTAACAAAATTTGTCTTATGAGTCGGGATATTTAACGTAACTCCAACATGACCTAAATTCAACTTATGATTTTGGTTTCTAAAAGTCAGCTTTTTGAAAACATACACTGGAGTTCTGTTATTAAGTATAATCTGGATAAAGGACAAGACTTGCACTACCCATCTCTGTTACATGTTGCATTGTCAACCAGTTAATATCTTTAATATGCCTAGATGCTCTCTATATTCTAGGAATTCCCACAGCTGTTTTGGACTTTTTGTAGCCTAAAAACCTCTTGCTGTAAAATGTATGTAAAATCAGGCTGCAGTAGAGAGGAATATTTAATATCTAACAAAACAATTGTCGAGTGGGGATTAGCAAATAAAGTACAGTTCAACGTACAAAAAACTCAGGCAACAACACTTACAAAGAAGTCTCACGATGGCTTACCAATCGTGGAAATGGAGGGTCACCCCATAGTCGAATCACCTTCCGTCAAGCTTTTGGGAATCAACATCAACAATAACATGTCCTGGCACGACCACGTCGTCAGTATTGCTAAAACGGCATCCCAGAAGCTTGGAGTTTTGTTCCGCTGTAGGAAGTTGTATACACCAGAGCAACTGCTGCTGCTCTACAAGGCACAGATCCGACCATCACTGGAGTATTGCTCCCATGTGTGGGGATGCGCTCCGAAGCACTCTCTAAAGCTTCTGGACACTATCCAGAAAAGAGCGATTAGACTAATCGATACGCCTAACCTCATAAAGGACCTCCACAGCCTGGAACATTGAAGGAGGGTGGCTGACCTATCCCTGTTTTACAGATTCTATCACGGAAGATGTTCGAGTGAGATAATAACACCACAGGCCGTCCAAACCAGGAACACTAGAGCAGCTCTGCGAGCTCATCCTTACCCCAGGTCGAGGTCCTTACTCCCCAAACCAGTCTCCTCCAGCATTCCTTCTTTTGGAGAACTTCGACGCTGTGGAATCAGCTGCCGGGGAACTTGTTTTCCGACGGCTACAACCTGCAGTGTTTCAAGTCTAACGTGAACCGATACTTATCCTCTCGCAGCGCTTCTACAGCGCCATAGGCTTTCAGCCTTTGCGAGAGGCCGACCATAAAAAAACCTCAAGTTTATTTACATTACGCTAAGGTGCTGTTTAAAATTAGTTCAAAACATCGGTGTTTTAAAAAGACCTATAATAATCAATGATCAATGTTATGGCCAACAACTTTATTTTCGATGAGCAGACCTCGTGCCGTACTGAAGTCTTTGAAGCGAACAATTTGAATTCAAAAAAGGACCAACCCTTGTTATATTTCAATGAATTTCGGTAGCCTTTGATCTTACATACATCTCGTTTCTGAACACTCGCCCTACCAAATATAAAAAAGCAGTTTTCCTTGGTAAATGAATGTTTCCCTGTTCCTTCCAAGGCATCCTTTGAAGGACCTGATTACTGCGCAGACGAGGAAATCTCAAAGAAAATAATAATAACCTTAAAGCCGTTCGAGCGGAGAGTGATGCTCTGCTTCTGCCGACTTCTTGAAAGGGTCGTTTTTCGTAGCGATCGTTTACGGTCGAAACTTTGGCCTTCTTTATTATGTTCTCCAAATACCAACGGAGCAAATTGCGCTAAGCCTCGAATAATTGGTTAATTAGTTTATTGTGCGATAAAAGGTAAAAAGAATTAGAAAAATAGTACTTTTTTGTGATAAATGAAAAGATCATATATAAGTTTTATAACAAAACTGTTTTCGTTTTCTTTTTTTCCGCAATAATTCAAAAGTTATATCAAAATAAAAATGCGTTTTTGAATCGAGTACCCAAAACACGCCGACGGCTCGCGAACCCGTGTGACGTCACCATGGCGGTAAGGATGCTTCTTTGACCAACGACGTCCTACTCTGATACTGGATTCTAGATTCCCGGCCAATCACGAAAATACGTACTGCTAAAGTGGTAACTAGTGTATATTTGTTGCAACACAGTCGATGAATGAAGTTTGCAGCTCGAGATGAAGTCCTACGATCGAAATAAATATGTTTTTGTATGTTTGCAGTTGAAGTCAGATTACAGATTCCAGTAAGTACCTAATCAAATATGTTTCATTGAAAGATCTCCTCAATCGAAGGATGGCTAAGTGGTTAGAGAGTCCGCTAGTGGATCTCAGGATCGAAACCCAGTCCTTCCAATTTTTTTTAATTTTTTTTATCAAAAATTTTATTGATGTGCTTTTTGCACTTGTTACGCACATTTTTTCTACGATCAACATAAATAACGTATATTTGAATCAAATTTTGTTAGATATATTACTTGCACTGCACAGTGCAAAAACTAAGTACTGGAGGCGGTGGATAATTCAAAAAATCAGTGGAAGTGAGGTTTGTTCGTCAATATCAATCGCCATTAATTTTTTTAAATGTAATAGTTGGTTAATAAAGCAAAATCCCTTCATCCATTCAATTCATTCATTTTTAAGTTTTTCAATGTAAAAAAAGTAACTCAAACTTGTAATCACATTCTGTTTATCACTTGGTATTATTATTTATTTAACTTTGGGCAATGAAGCTTAACAATATTAAATTTTCATAAAAATTTAACAAGCACTGTGCAGTGCAAGGAATATGTCTAACAAAATTTGATTCAAACACATATTTATATTGATCGTAGAACAAATGTGCGTAATAAGTGCAAAAAGCACATCAATAATTTTGATAAAAATAAATGAAAAAGTTGGAAGGCCTGGTTTCGATCCAAAGACCCTGAGATCCACTAGCGGACTCTCTAATCACTGAGCCATCCTTCGATTGAGGAGATCTTTTCAACGAAACATATTTGATTAGGTACTTACTTACTGGAATCTGTAATCTGACTTCAACTTCAAACATTCAAAAACATATTTATTTCGATAGTAGACTTCGTCTCGAGCTGCAAACTTCATTTATCGACTGTGTTGCAACAAATATGCACTAGATACCAGTTTAGCAGTACGTATTTTCGCGATTAGCTGGGAATCTAGAATCTAGTATCGGACTAGGAGGTCGTTGGTCAAAGGAGCATCCTTACCGCCATGGTGACGTCACACGAGTTCGCGAGCCATGGGCGTGTTTTCGGTACTCGATTCAAAAAGCTATTTTTATTTGATATAACTTTTGAATTATTGCGAAAAACAAGAAAACAAAAACAGTTTTGCTATAAAACTTATATATGAAAGCTTTAGTGTTGTTATGTATGTCATAGTAGTGTTAGTTTTATATCGTAAAAAATACGTTATAAATCCTCTGCACTGTAATCCGAACACTCCACTGATCCGAATGGAGGGTAAGTTTTTCAAGTTCGGATTGAAGATGTCTTGCTGTATTCTATATATTACCTAAAAAAAAGAAACATTTAGTGCGTGATAAGGGTTATCAAACCAAGAAAGAAATTTTAATATAGCTGGCTAAGCACGCAAAGGGAAACAACGATAGCTGCCGACACGTGTTTCGGACTTATTGGACCTCTTCAGGGCAGCGTAATCTAAGTCAAGGATGGTAGGACTCAGAGATGAAAAGTACCATCCTTGACTTAGATTATGCTGCCCTGAAGAGGTCCAATAAGTCCGAAACACGTGTCGGCAGCTATCGCTGTTTCCCTTTTACGTGCTTAGCCAGCTATATTAAAATTTATTACCTTAAATATAGCCATGAATGTATACCGTATCCAATTTCCAATATAAATTGTTCGACGTTTACCACTGGGAGTATACATAGCCACTATTATATTATGTCGCCGATTGGAATCGTTTTGGTTGCAAAGAAATACAGCAGGCCACCCACTGCGAAGGAGGCATCTATATATGTATACGCCTTAGCCGATTGGAGTGAGTGCCGTGAATCGAAGATTTAGTGGGGAAAGGATGAAGGCTAGTACATATGGCATCCCTTGTATCTACGAAGACAAAAACTAAGTACAAGAGCAGTACTGAAGCAAAGACAAGATTACGTCTATTCATAAATATTTCATTTTGGGGATGGCTAGCAAATACTGGCAGCATAAAAAACTCCCTTTACTTATACAGGGTATCCAGTTAGTGGGTAATTCTTCGATATCTCGCAAAGTGTACCTGATAGAAGAAAATGTCAAATCAAATACAAAAGTTATTTGGTTACTTAAGGCGCATATCCTAAAAATATTTTTAAATATACAGGGTGTTGCGGGAAAATAGGATAGTGACCAACTTAATTTTTTTATATAGAACTATACATTTTTTTAAAATTCTTTTAGTTTCCATCATTGATCTCTATTTAACCCTGAAACATTTTTGGGATAGGTTGCGACGTTACCAAGTTATAATTTAGTTTCTATTAATTTCCGGTTTTGCAAGGTCGCAAGTAATACGTCCTAAATTGCTATATTCCTCCAACTTTTCTCAATAATATTACACAGCGAGTTACTTGAATATTAAGTGGATATTAGTTTGGATGTTACCAGCAATTTGTATCTACAGGGTGTTTTTGGCAGAATTTCAAATTACAAGCAACTTGAAGATCATTTTACTTTGTTTTTTTAAATGCAACACCCTGTATGTTTTATTTTAAATCGAAATATCTACTAATAACCTATGTCGCCTTGTAATATTTTTTTTTCGTGTTTGTGACGTTGCCAAGTTATAAATTATTTTTCCAAATTTTTAAACAAATATCCCCGATTTTAATATATTTTAAATAGAATCCTCTACTTATTTTTATTGCAATGAATTGCGCAAGTCGAATTTAGTAAGATCTCACAATTTCAAAATTTTGTTTCTATTAATTACTGAGATACGGCAACACCGCTTTTTCAGTAAAAGGTACCGGAACGCTTAAATATTTCCAAAACCGCCACAGCTGGAGAGGTGAAATTCAATACTTGGGGGTTTTTGAACATACAGGATTCAAAAACGCTAACAACAGTGTTGTCAGATAACTTTTGTATTTGATATTTTCTTCTATCTATCTATCTATCTTCTATCAGGTATACCTTGCGAAATATCGAAGAATTACACACTAACTGGTA
The DNA here is from genome assembly GCA_951848785.1 of Callosobruchus maculatus. Lineage (NCBI taxonomy): Eukaryota > Metazoa > Arthropoda > Insecta > Coleoptera > Chrysomelidae > Callosobruchus > Callosobruchus maculatus. The sequence goes on from CATOUR010000479.1 coordinate 55,271, forward strand.
TGTATACATCGGAAAAAATTCTAAGTCCTTTAGTTTCTGTAATAGGCATAAGGCGATGTTCGGATAGACCTAAAAAAGTTATTTATGTCGCTAGGTCTTCCTCCACATGTCAGTCGGTAGTCTATTATGAATACAACAAATTTTTCAATTTTACAACCCCCCACCCCCCAACCACCCCAATTTCACCTCCACCCAAAAAAAAGTAGAAAATGATCAGGGACCCCTAAAACGCCTGAAAACGAAGTTTCAGCAATATTTAATTTTTTTGTTTTTTGCTAATTACTCCGCCGCCCATGCACCGATTTTCAAAATTATTGGAACATTACCTACTACGACCCCACAGCATATCGCTGCCCAAATTTCATCACAATCCATGCAGCGGTTACTGAGATTACGAGGGTAGAAAAACGCGACAGACAGACCGACAGACCGACAGACCGACAGACCGACAGACCGACAGACCGACAGACAGACAGACAGACAGACCGACAGACAGACAGACAGACCGACAGACAGACAGACAGACCGACAGACCGACAGACCGACAGACCGACAGACCGACAGACCGACAGACCGACAGACCGACAGACCGACAGACCGACAGACCGACAGACCGACAGACCGACAGACCGACAGACCGACAGACCGACAGACCGACAGACCGACAGACCGACAGACCGACAGACCGACAGACCGACAGACCGACAGACCGACAGACCGACAGACCGACAGACCGACAGACCGACAGACCGACAGACCGACAGACCGACAGACCGACAGACCGACAGACCGACAGACCGACAGACCGACAGACCGACAGACCGACAGACCGACAGACCGACAGACCGACAGACCGACAGACCGACAGACCGACAGACCGACAGACCGTCAGACCGACAGACCGACAGACCGACAGACCGACAGACCGACAGACCGACAGACCGACAGACCGACAGACCGACAGACCGACAGACCGACAGACCGACAGACCGACAGACCGACAGACCGACAGACCGACAGACCGACAGACCGACAGACCGACAGACCGACAGACCGACAGACCGACAGACCGACAGACCGACAGACCGACAGACCGACAGACCGACAGACCGACAGACCGACAGACCGACAGACCGACAGACCGACAGACCGACAGACCGACAGACCGACAGACCGACAGACCGTCAGACCGACAGACCGACAGACCGACAGACCGACAGACCGACAGACCGACAGACCGACAGACCGACAGACCGACAGACCGACAGACCGACAGACCGACAGACCGACAGACCGACAGACCGACAGACCGACAGACCGACAGACCGACAGACCGACAGACCGACAGACCGACAGACCGACAGACCGACAGACCGACAGACCGACAGACCGACAGACCGACAGACCGACAGACCGACAGACCGACAGACCGACAGACCGACAGACCGACAGACCGACAGACCGACAGACCGACAGACCGACAGACCGACAGACCGACAGACCGACAGACCGACAGACCGACAGACCGACAGACCGACAGACCGACAGACCGACAGACCGACAGACCGACAGACCGACAGACCGACAGACCGACAGACCGACAGACCGACAGACCGACAGACCGACAGACCGACAGACCGACAGACCGACAGACCGACAGACCGACAGACCGACAGACAGACCGACGAAAATGAGTGACGTGGATTTTCATTATTTACACATCATAAAACGCCCAAAAATCGATAATTTTCGCGATCACAATACTCCCCTCACCTATCGATGTGGGAAGTAAAAGACAAGAGCGAATGTCAAGCTTATTATTAGGAAATGGTGGTACGTCGTATCCTGCGATTCAGCATACAGTATTTTTCTAGGGTTGCGTCGTACTATAGTTGATAATGCCAGTACATGCACCGCCTGGATTCAACGCGAACGGCCCATCCAATACCTCATCTACAACAAAGCCCTGGAGAGGGATTTGTCTTAGTAACAAAATAATTTGTTCTGACCGATCTGATAGAGACGCAGGAGAGCGGGGCCTGGTTCTGTTTAGAAGCCATAAATAAAAAGTCTGCCAGTAATACGATCCCGGCCTGGCGTTCTCTCATATGAGGAGATTTAGAAGAGTGATTTTTCCTGGGACGGAAAAGGCGATGTAAGGGCGTCCTTTATTTTTATATGTTCATCGTTTAGGGGGTCTTACGGAGCAATCTGAGAGGTTTCGGGAAAATGGGGCGAACAGGCGAGAGAAATTGCGAAATGGAACAGAAATTACTGCAATTTGATGGCTTGAACTGTCATTTTTGGCTCTCACTGACTCACTGAAGTCACTGAAGAGAGCGTATGCAGAGCCTCTGTCTGTCCGTCCGTCCGTATACAAAAGATAGCCAAAACTAGACGTGCTAGAAAAAAATTAAATACAGCCAAGGGCGTACCCAGGATTTCAGTTAGGGGGGGGCAGGGGGCTGCTTAGTGCTTATACCTGTTTCGAAAATTGACTTTTATTCATTAACTTTTATGATGACACAAAACAAATATTATAAGTACATAATAATTATACTATACATTATGTATAATATATAATATTATATATGTTTATTTTAATTTAACAGTAATCTTCTCGGATTTGCCGAAAATTTGTCTATGACAATCTTTTCAATAAACTCACTGTTGTCTTTTAAATAATTGCGATGTACGCTCATCAGACATAAACCCGTAAGCCTTTCTTCACCCATGGTGCTTCTTAGCCACGTTTTAACTCTTCGCAGCGTACTGAAGGACCGTTCTACGGTCGCCGTGGTGCATGGGATAGTGCTTAAAATAATTAATGCCTTTCTGACAGCAGGGTAAAAAATGTTCGCTTCTTTGAACAGATCAACTACTTCTATGTCCTTTAATTGATCATCTGATAAAGCCTTCGTCACCCATAAATTATGCCAAAGGTTCAGTTCCCCGGTGATATCCAGGTTATAAAATTCTTGGAATGATTCTGCGTTTTTGTGTAGGTCTGCAATGCTGGTTTTTGTCATATACAAGGGATGTAGCCTGCTTAAAGCAAACGCCGGAGTATTTTCTTGGGAGAATCGAATATTCAATGATGAAATGAGTGAATCAATGTATGGTATTATCAATGAACGCCGCCAATATTCGTTATCATTGTCTGATGGCGGATTACTTCTATGTGTTTGCTTATGAGCAAGACGTGGAACCGAAATTTCTATGTTCAAATCCATTGCAACAGCTCGTGCTTTTTGAAGTATTTCATTACTTATTCTATCAGGAAACTCGCGGTCATTTCTGAGAATGTCCTTGATATTTTTAATGTGTTTTCCTACCGAGATCATGTCGATCGATTTAGCTTGCAGTGCGTTAACTACTGGTTCTATAACTGCTGAATATTTGGCTATTGTTTGTAGAGAAACAATAAACACTGGTTTTGTAACGGCTGAATGCAACTGATATGCAGATTTTCTGGTGGCATAATTTCCCTCTACAGATAACGTTTCTAGAGATTTCACGAGCTCTGAAAAATGTTGAGAAAACTTTCTGATTGATTTATATTTTTCGGACCATCTCGTCTCACATAATCGTGATAGGTTTGGAGCGTAGTTTCGACGTGTAGTCGATTCTCTGAAAAACGTTATAACATCCTTTACAGTGGCGACAGTATTTCTAATTTCTGGCACTGCGTTCGCATCATTCACAACAAGGTTGAGTTTGTGACTTGAGCAATGAAAATATAAAGCACGAGGATATTTTTTTCTCAAAATGGCTTGTACGCCACCCTCTTTTCCTGCCATTGTAGAACAGCCATCGAATCCAAACCCTACGCAATCTTCTTTGGAGAGGTTAGAACTAATTAAGAAATTGTCAATTGCTTCGGCGATTGCGGAAGCATTTTGTGCTTTTAGTTCAACGAACCCTACAAATTCTTCTCTGATTTTACTTTTGCTTTCGTCGTAGAACCGCACGCCTATTGACAGCTGTTCTTTCCCAGATACGTCTGCTGTTTGATCAGCTAAGATTGAGTAAGCCATGGTCTTCCGAACCTCACTAATTACATTCTCCTGAATAACTTCGCCACATAAATTTATTAGTTCGTTTTGTATTCTTGGCGAAGTATAAATTGCATTTCGACGGCACTTTTCAAAGTGACTCTTTAATTTGTTGTCCCCTGAATCGATTCTCAACTTCAATAAATCTAATAAAACACCCTCATCTGCTTGTTTGCCCCTAAGAGGCATATCATGTGTACCGCAAAATACTATACAAGAAATAATTGATGACAATATTTGTCTGTTTTCATCGATTGCTTTTTGGTGTCCACTTTGCAGTTGGATGTCTACAGGAACATTTTCAAGAAAATTTTTTGCAGCATTTGTCGCCGTTTGGTGAAGGTTGGTCGTTGCATGCTTTCGGCAGTCTTCATGCATATTTTTGAACTTTAAATATGGCCTGACCATAAACGATCCCAAAATTCCTCTCACAGTGCTAATGGGCGGAGGAAACAAAACACAATACTTACAAAGAGCACCTTTTAGTCGCTTGGAATATACTAGCCATGGTGAATATTGATCCAACCAAGCATGATTAAATTTTCTTTTTAAATGGCTTGCATCACTTTCAAAATCGTAATTTCTGGGCGGGATCCAAGGATTTTGTAACAACTCCCTCTTCTTTTCCGTCGATAGCTGGGTAGCCAATCCAACATAACGACCCAGATCATTTTCATGACAGCCATCGTCCACTATAATTTCAGGATCGACGTTGACGTCATAAGTTTGTTGGGATGTCGATGGAGAAGAATAGTCGGCAACAGATATATTAAGAGGTTCTACTGAAGAATTTGACGCTTGTCCAATGTTAGCATGCAATGATATTGGCATTAAATGAGTGGTTTTATCATGGTTGTCATTTTCATCGCTTCCACTGCTACTTTCCCGACCTTTTTTTCTTTTTTCGCGTGGCCTCCCTAAAAAATGGATACACAGAATTACCCTTACAGTGTTTAGGCGGGTTGCATAGGACGAAAATCAAAGATCAAGTTTCACATTCTCTTGCATATGGTTTGAACGCCAAATAATCAAAACTAGGTAAGTAATTTGAAATAATACACTTGTTGTGACGTTAGAGAAAAGGGATTTTGTTGTCGGTATGATCTTATTAATAAATCCAAAATATTGCAAGGATCTTTCTTTTATGTTTTTTTTTAACTTTTTTATCACAAAATATTCACAAATGTTATTTTAGCTATTATAACAAAACCACGTGTTGTAATTAATAAATTTAAATATTGTAAGTAATGCCTAAGATATACACTTACAAGAGAGTCATAGCCCCCCTTAAACAAATCAAATAATCATATTAAGTATGTACTTAAGTGTTTTGTTTTGACTCACCTCTTTCAAAGAATTTCCTGATATCCATTTGACGGAGTAATATTTCCAGTTGTTGCGCAGTAAACGTAAATCTCGTGTCTCCGCAACGAAACTATAAGACACTATCTATGGCGTATGAAATATTCGCTCGTATTCCACTCCGAACTGAATTGTATTCGAACTAAATTCACGTGCTCTGCCTTACGTTCCGCTTATATATTGAAAATATTCTCGCTCCCGAAATATGTAGAAAATACTCGAGCTCGACTCTATTTCCATCCTTGTCTTATAATACATGCTATCACTGTCTTTTCTTTCCGGAATAGTCCATGCTAGAATATTCTTCGTGGTATTGCTATTCAATACTAGATGTCTCTATTGACCGTATACAGTATACATTGAGCCTATTTCTTTTTACTGGAAAAAGTACTGCCGTCCGAAACTAGATGGCGTTAGATGTTATTTTCTTCCAATTATATTCAGCTTTAATCCTATATGGCTCTGATTGTCTCGTCGGAAGCGGAAACTACGAGATACCACGGTTTTGTGGGAGATTTAAATTATATTGCATCGCTAACAGTATACTAGAGTCTGTCTAGTGAGTCGCGGCACAGAAATAACCGCGGCAAATTTAAAAATAATTTAGTTGTAAGCACTGAATAGAATATGCTATGAAATTTGAGTTTGATACTTTCACTATTTTATTTTATGAACACTAAGAATCTTAAACTAAATCTGTACAGATATATACTACTTAAAATAATATGCAACATATTGAATATTATTTTATTTTAGCATAGCATTGAAAACAAAAATTATATAATAAAACCAAACTTGCATCAAAACCGTACTTAATTTTTATTTATTCTGTCTCGTAATCAAAATCAGATTCTAGAAATTAAATTATCGACTATAAATCATTACTGACACTTTCATTTGTTAGTGATAACTAACAAATAATAAAAACGAAATAAAGAAATAAATAAAGTGTATCAAAACTTGATCAAAACATTTTGCGTTTCGTTTGACGGCGGCTGAAGGTCGCCATATAAAATATTCTAATAAATACGTTGTGACACGACCGACACGACTCACTATACAGACTCTATATCGAATGTTGTAGAATATTTAACTATAGAAAATAAAGAACAAATCTGGCTGAAAAGATATTTTGTTTCCAACACTTCATTTTGCGCAGAGTAGGTAACACGTTTTTAATTTTTATTTGCCAAAAAAAATTACATTTATTTAATCTTCTAGGGGGGGGCAGCTGCCCCCCCCTGCCCCTACCTGGGTACGCCCTTGAATACAGCATGAAAAAAGTAGTCCGGGAAAAACCCGGTTTCGTCAGTATCGCTTCCGGTTTTAAAAAAAAAATTGAATGAAATTAAGGGTCGATTGTACCAATGCGGCTTTAGCACGAGCTTTGTTAAGACTAAGTTTACGTATTAGACGATTAGACGTTTCTCGTTGAGTTGATCAGAAAGCCGAGACGAAAACTGTGAAGATCGTGGGTGAAAAAGCAAGCCCAAACACTGATGCCAGTGAGCTGTGGCCCTAGATTTTCGTGACTCCTTCTTGTAATTCATACCAATAAAACGGTATAAATTCGAGGCTGTCATCTTTCGTCAATCATACCCTAGACAACAAAAGATAAGCCTACAATATAATGAAAAAATCAAATTTTTATACCAACAAATTCCACAGTAAGAGCGCCGTTTGAATTCATTCAAGTATAGGCAGGGTAGTAGGGTCCGCAGCTCCCCAGACACCTTACCTTCGACAAAAATAATAAATGCCTTTATTCTAACGCAATAAGAAGGCAAAGTTTAGCCCAATGACTACTCTTACACTTAACCTTGTTATGCGATTCAGGAAATTACAAAATTAAAAAACATCAACAAAATTTCGCAACGCTCAAAATATCTGACACAATAAACATATTCCTAGACACCTACAGGAAACAATCTAAATAAGAGAAAATAAACAAACATAGACAAAACCTAGGACGATAAGAAGAAAAGAACATCACCACCTACACTAAATTTATTTAGAGATGCCTCAACAGCTGACCTTTAACCAGCCTTCTGAAGGCGTTCAGGCTTTTATTTTTCCAAATAGAATCAGTCGAGTTATACAGGGTGTCCCAAAAAATAGTGTCAAGCGGAAGTCCAGAGATAGAGCACACCTAGAAGTATCTGAATCACCCCCATATATGTTATGCAATTTTTTGTAGTTTCCGAATTATGAATTTTTTTCTGAATTTTAGAGAATTCTCTACCTCGGCAACTTAAAACTGTTCTAAAAGGAAAATTAAAAGACTTTTCTAAATTCTCTTTTTTGCTAATTAATCTCTAAGAGTTTACTGTCCATTACATGGAGTAATCGGCTTAGTACATCCGGTAAAAGTCATGAAAGTTATAGTGTAAAGTGAAAAATTTATGTTCTGTTAATTATCACTTAGATCTTCGACTCGCAATTAAAAATCTAAAGAGGTGATTTCATGATTTCTATGCAGGTCTGAAAACTTCTTCAGACTCTCAGCTATCATAATCATCAAAAAAAAGGAGTACTTAATGGGGCTACTTTGTCTCCAATCGACCTTCGACGACAAGAAATTAGCGATGGGATTTTAAATGAAACAATAACTAAGTTTAGGGCGCTAATTACCGAATGATTTTTCGACACTCTTTAGCATAAACTAGTTTTTTGTAGAAGTCCCAAACAAAAAACTCTATCGGATTTAAGTCAGGTGACCGTGGCGGCAATTCTGTGGGTCCACCACGACCTATCCATTTGTTGCATAGTCTCTTGCAGAAAACAGCATCGTTAAATTCAGTTGTCGTGCACTCAAGGTCCGTAGGAATAGCTAAGTAGTCAGACAACAGAAACAACACCAATCCAAACAAAAGCGTATCGTTTTAAAGCCGCAAAGACAGACGACTGAATAAAGACAACGAAAACAACTTATGCAATGACACATTTTGAAAAGACGTCACAACAATATCATAGCTATCTCTTTCTAACATCGCCATCGTTTACTGCGTTAGCGTTAGCCCTTTTTGTTGGCGCTCAGGTGAAAACCGGTTTTGAAGAATGCACTCCTTGTGGTTTTTTAGCAAGAAATAGGATCTTTTTTAATAAATGTTTATGCAACGTTTTTAACGTTTATTATTGCGGTACTGACAAACAATCTGCTATTAACGCGTTAACATAAGTTATTGATGAATTGAAAAACACATCGCTAATTTCAAGAAATCTTCGCCTCTTGTCTTTGAAGGTCAATTGGAGCGAAAGTAGCCCCATTAAGTACTAGTTTTTTTCAATGACTGTGATAGCTGAGAGTCTGAAGAAGTTTTTAGACCTGCTTAGAAATTATGAAATCACCTCTTTGGATTTTTAATTGCGAGTCGAAGATTTAAGTCATAATTATCAGATCGTAAATTTTTCACTTTACACTAAAATTTTTATAACTTTCATCAAAGTTACGAAGCCGATTATTTTATTTATGAACAGTAAATTCTTTGAGATTAATTACCAAAAAAGATAATATGGAAAAGTCTTTTAATTTTTCTTTTGGAACAGTTTTAAGTTGTCGAGGTAGAGGATTCTCTGAAATTCAGAAAAAAATGCATAACTCGGAAACTACAGAAAATTGCATAACATATATGGGGGTGATTCAGATACTTCTAGGTGTGCTCTATCTCTGGACTTCCGCTTGACACTATTTTTTGGGACACCCTGTATAGCCTCACTGCATTAAAAGTAAAACATCTTTGGAAAAAAGCGCTATTGTGAACTGGCATTGTTAAATTGTTGTTATGTCTTAACTCCCTTGAATTCACGGTTCCTCTGGTTACCATTTTATTGACAAGGTAGGTCGACTTATTCCTACATAGTATTTTATGGACAAAGACCTTCAAACTAAACACATACTGACATTCCATCTTTAGCCACATTAACTCTTTAACCTTCGAGGAGACATGACTGTACTTCCGAAGACCAAATACGAATCTGCAGCAGTTATTCTGCATTCTCTGCAGTCTACTCTTATTCAGTGTATCGAGGCAAGGGTAATACAGAATGAGAGCATAGTTTATGCTGGAACAACACTAAAGTTTCAACTAGTTTTTTGCGAGTTTTGAAGTTCAATATGAACCGATTAGAGTATAGTAACTTCAGTTTGATGTAAGTTAACCTAGATCGGTAGTTGATATGTACATCGAATTTTAGGTTGTGGTCCAAAATAACAGCCAGGTTTTTTACATGTTCTACAATAGGTATCGGTTTATTGTTGATTACCAGAGTAATTCTGTCTCTTAGGGTTTTGTACAGTTGTTTTGGGCAAAATAGCATATTTGAGCTCTTTTCAGGATTAATCTTTAGTAAGTGTCTTCTGCAATAATCCGTGATGTTTGCTAGATCCAAATTGATTTTGTATGATACTTCATCCAGATGAGGTAAATCAAAGTGAAATGTAAGTTGAGTGTCAGGTGCGTACATTTGTATTTCAGTGTTCTATACATGAATGCAAGTCAAAGTTGTATATTAAGTATAGCAAAGGTCCTAGGACAGATCCCTGAGGAACGCCTGAAGAAACCATGCCGAGAGACGATGCACCCTGAATAGTTTTTACCTTTTGCCTACGGCCTACTAAGTAGTTTTCAATGAATTTTAACGGAATGTCAGAAAGCCCAATATGCTTCAATTTGCTCAACAAAATTTTATGGTTAACCGTATCGAATGCCTTGGAAAAATCAATCATTACTAATACAGTATTAACATGTTTGTCCAAATTATGTAAATATTGTCAGTCAGCTTTAGTAGAGCAGAAGATCTACTCAAGTAGATTAGGTGATCAACGTCTCTTCCCACAATTTGAAACAAAGACACGTCAGACTTTCCTACTACTGTTAAAAGGACAAGGGAAAAACTCTCCTGACGATTTGTTAGTGAGCGTCTGATTCACAAGTTTACTACAAAAACAGGTCAGCATAATGAAATAAAACTCCCGAAAGCTTGTGTGTTGCACATCCAGAAGCTTCTACTGAATAACGTCAGAATGAACAAAGAGATAGAAGATAGAAGTAACACAGCTGACGTACCTATATGCGGACGTAAAACGGATAATAGGCTTTCATCAAAATATTCGGGCTCACGTCTATATACGTCGAGTTTTTTGACGAGAAAGATGAAATATCTATAGAATTCACGTTCGATCTACTCGTTACTGCATTATATAAAAAAAGGTCTATTCAAGGTAAATGCCCGTACTCAGGAGGGCAGATTTAGGGGATTTGGACTTTAGCCGATATTTGCTAGGAAGCAAGACTCAGATTTCAGCGCCCAAGTAACAGCGTAACCAATCCAGGGTAGTATTGGTAATTCAGTATCACGTCTACTACACGCTTTAAAGGGGTGATACACGAACGAGCAAGTATGCGTACTTATGGCTCGATGACCTTTTCCGCCTGTGTGTCACCGTAAATACGCGTACTTTAAAACCGTCGCGCAAACCGCCGGCGATCCAACTGGTTTGAAATCTTGCTCGTAGCTTGTCTCGGCTCGTACTGCGAGCCGCTAGCCTCCACTTTGTTTGGGCACTTTCGACAGGCCATCGATGCGCAACGCTTGTTGTGTTTGGCGTTTGTTAAAAGTTTTGTTCAACGACGTCCTACTGATAGACTACGCTTTCTACACCAAATGTTTGTAAGCGTTTCTGGCTTTGCGACGGAAGGGGGAACGTCAGCTGTACTTATGAGCGTACACCGAGTCAGTGGCGTAGACATTTAATTTTTACAATGGCAGAAGTTTGCAAATAAACATTCAAACAATGTGAAATAATAGATGTGTTAAGTAATTGTCAGACTGTTGTTCATTTGGAGCAGCGAAAAAACGTAGAATTGCTAGAATAATTGAATATATACACACATACACATAATAAAATAATAAAATTTTATTTATCCGTTTCTCCTCTCCCTTTCACACCACTTGCTTGTGTGCTCAAATAAGAATATAACTGCTGCATGAGCTGCTCCCATTCAAAGTGGTATTCTTGAAAAATAAGATATGAATAAAACTTTTTTCATTGATACTAGTTTACTGATCATAAAATATGTTAATTCCAAAGTCTGCAAAGAAAATGTATGTATATTCAGCTAATATAGTGCAATTACCACGTGTTATTATAATAAGTATTCAGAATTGTTAACATTGCATTGGCAAAAAAATGCCTAAATGGATACCCGAATTATGTCACAGTGAAATCAAAACGTTATATCTGGCAATGATCTGTATCAATGATACGAAAAATTGTCGTAGTTACTCTGACGGGGTCTGTAGAAATGAAAATTTTTTTGGAAGTAAAAAACGCGTAAGGATTTTATTCATGTCTTTATTATTTACAACAGTATATAATCTGAAGTTAGTAACATTCTTACATAAATTAAGTAGGTACAGAAAAAATCACTGATTTTCGATGAGAGCATGGAACCTGAGACTACTGCAAATTTATAATAACCAACTTAAAACTAGTCAGCCTCAACCCTAAACCTCGTCAACCAATAAATAATATTTACAACTCCTTTTCTCTATAAGATTGGAAACCACATTGAAACCCCTCTTCGCGAGATATGTCGATGGCAAAGCATATGAAATACTTTCACACTTAATTTATAATACCGGAAAAGAAACAGATATGTCCCCATGAAGTCAAAATTGTGGACAGCACTTCGCATGGGTGTTAAGTTTTAATTGTATCAGGAAAACAGTACTTATGTGGCCATATGTGATTGCAGAATTGTACTTGCTAGAAGCTAGATCGCATTTCTCTACTAATACCGGCATTACCAAGACATCACCTTCTCGTAAATCTTCCAATAATTCCTCAATATAGCTTTTTTGTCGGTTCTTCTTAGGCTGGGTCTAATCCAAAGAAATGTTTCGTTTTTCTTTGGTAAATAATAAGAAAACCCGATTCGCAATTTTGAGCAGGCCACGTTTTCTATCGGCAGCCACGAAGTTGACTAATTGTTGGCTCGATGTGGACCTCTATCGACTAACCGGTTTAGCACTGATAACTACCCATTCATATATGTGATATGTTGATTTTTTTTAATAACAAATATCTCGTATTTTTTTGAAACCGCCCTCGAACGAAATTCCTGTGTACGCGCCTGAGTAGACACGTGGTCGACACTTGACATAGACAGTCCCGACGTTGCCAGTTGTGCAGCAATGTTTGTAAAATATAAAAATGGGGTTAATTCTTGACAGAATTGCAATATTGCACTTGTTTTACAAAACAGTATTTCCAGAGTACTTTTTCTGTAACAGATAAGCAAGCCATAATCATAATTTTTTACAGCATATCGACTGTTCCATACGTTTTTCTGAATATTAATTCCAAATGATCGAGTTGGTATCGCTGCGGTGTACCATTAACCTTAAATTCGTACGTGTGTCACCCACTTTACATCGACATTTTCTCCGCGAGTTCATTCATTGATCAATCCATGGTCGTCGTCAAGGTCAACCTGATTGTGTTTTACATCTGTGAATAAAACCATGGATTTTGTGACAGCATGCAGTGCTGCCAACATTGTTGCTGTCATATGATTAGCGGTTTGCTCGGTGCACCAGCGGTTCGTTAGGTACCCCCTACCTTATGTCGATGTTGTCACCGTCGTCGATACAACTTGGTGTTGACCACTGCGTAGGTTGTATAAAGGAACTCGTACAATTCGATCCAGAGTCTCCTGTGACTGCTGCCAGATTCTTGCTCACACCGCAAGCCTCTAGTTGAGCGCCAAATACAAAAACTCTTCTCTCAGGTCGTCAGGTTAATGCAATGATAAAACAACTTGCCGGCTTTGAATAGTATTTTCCCCAAACGTTCACAACAAAATGCATCGTTTGACTAAAAATGACATCAGTGGATTTATTGTGTCCATGTATTGTGTCTATTGTCAGTGGTGACATTCCTCTCATTAGATTGTCATTCCCCTTAGCATCCACTGGGCTTTCTCATATTAATATGGGTACCCATATTGTAGAAATGCATTACATAACTATTCCACTATTGGATTTAGAACGACGTCAAATAACTTATCGTGCATTGTCATCCAAACTAAACGTGTGTACAAAATTTCAGCTCTAAGATCTATTCAGATATCTGCTTGAAAATTGAGTAGCAAGATTCCACCCGAACAAGCGTACATACATTGCAAGTTAAATAAAAGCTTTAAATAAAAAAAAAGCTTAGCGAAGAATCCCCACCTGAGCCTTCACTGTTGGCTTCTAATTAACAGTGTTGTTCCTAGAGTGGCACCGGTGAACAGTAACAAAGCCAACACAGAACATGAGGCTAATGACCAGAGCAGTCGGTGCCGATGACAAAGAAGTAAAAAAAGTCATCAAAAAATTGAGCAGGATCTTATTACCAATTACTTCAGTCTTCATCTCTCCTTCCTTTACGTTTCTTTACTGCAAGCCTCGAGTTACCTATGTTCTTCAAATTCCCATATTTGTATCTCTATCTGCTGTCGTCTGATATTTTCTTTGTTTTATAATTGCGACAGACTCGAGCCGGAGCGAAACAGGCCTTTCAACTGTGAACAAAGTAAATAAAGAATGTACGCGTTCATATTTCATTACGCGGCTTCGCTTATTTTTATAGAAAAAAATAAAAAAAAGCTGCATAAACGGGCTCGAAGCAATGCGTGTCTCTCTCTACCCGTTCCGTTCCGTTCCGGTGTAATATCACTACAACTTTAATTAAAAATCCCATTTTCCACACACAACGGCACGCTCTGCTAAAGGAAGGCACCTTTACGAGATAACAAAAAACATAAAACGCAATGGTTTTATGCAAATGAGGTTTTACACACTTCGGAATATCTTTACCGCCACCGCCAGTTGCGGCGGAGTTTTGCCTCGGTATTAGCTAAAATGGCCGCCCACTCGGGTTGCAGAGATGGCGAATTCAGAGGCAAACAACGACGGTACTCGGCGCTGCATGGCGCAACAGTGGCAGTGGGAGTACCAGAATTTCATAGCGTCCAAGGTAAAAACACATTATATCCAATTATGCAGTAACGCAACTCCCTAGAAATCATGCGGACAATTTGTCTCCGAAAAACTAGCCTCTCATAACCCCACGTCGGCTCCTCACCACGAGCCGCAAGTATTGCCGTTTACGTTTTGAGCACAGGGTCGGCTTAGCAGTAATCGAGTGAAGAAGCGTAATTATTGTGTTGCAATAAGTTTAATGGACAGTGTGTGGTAATGTGATATTCTTCATCGAAGTTAGGCACTTGTCTTTGGAATTCTGAATTACAATTTGTAAGTTATATCCATGCATTCGCATTTATTGTACGTGAAAATGTTTTGTACTGATTCTTCTAACTCATCATGGATTCTTTGGATATAATTGGGGTGTAAACATTTTTTTAGAAGCAAAACAAGAAATAGTCGGTGTATGAAAGAAAATGGTTAACTCCGAGAAAATAGGTGGCTTTATTGTTTGTAATTAAGTTACAAAAATGCGAGATTATTCAACTTAATCTTGTCTTACACACGTTTAAATAAATATAAAACCTTTCTAATATCTTACACGATTCAGATATGGGTATATGTAACGACGTAGCGTCCAAAATAACATTTATGTCTAGTTATCCCACAACATTTAAATTTATCTTCATCAACCATCATAGAAAAACGTTTAAGGTTCGAAAATGTGGCAAATAGCAAAACCAATGAAAACTTGTCAGGTGTACATAAAAAATAATGATCAATATGTTTATAACAACGATAAAATATACTAAACTGGTCGTTATTCATAAAAAAATTGCAAAACTGTTTTTTATCTAGTTTACCAAGGCTACCTTTCCTTCTGTATTTGTATATTACATATGAATAGCCATATTGAAGAAAATAATCCATGTTTATAGAGGAAAATGATATGTTTTTGAGACCAGCATGTTGATTCTTTACATTGTGAACTTTCTATTTGAGCGTCCATTAAAATGGACTTACTTCACTTCCTGCTTAAAATTTCATAATGTTGGAATGCATAATCACATTCATTTTGTAATATGTCGTGAAAGATCTTTTGAACGTTGTGGTGCTGTAAGGAAACAGTGAGAAATTATTATTCTGACTTTAGGCTCATAATTAAAGAACGACTTTCCGTAACGTCTAACTCTTCTAAAAACTAAAAAAAAAACACACAGCTACCCTGATAACTGACAGACTTTGTTAGAGACAGATGAAGCTATGCTATCACACTTTAATATTATTAGGTAATAAATGAGCATATTAAACATTGGAGCAATCGCATATCTGGTAGCATCTTGAGGTAGCTTAAAAAACTATAGTCATAGTTTTTGGAATTGTTAATACAGCCT
The DNA here is from genome assembly GCA_951848785.1 of Callosobruchus maculatus. Lineage (NCBI taxonomy): Eukaryota > Metazoa > Arthropoda > Insecta > Coleoptera > Chrysomelidae > Callosobruchus > Callosobruchus maculatus. The sequence goes on from CATOUR010000479.1 coordinate 71,055, forward strand.
ACAGCGGCGCAACATTTGACTTCACGCGTCCCGATATCCATATCAGCGTATCATCATATTTCTTGATCCGGTTGATCCCCATTCGATTTTTTCCGGCATTTTCTGGTAGCACCGTGATTTGAGAGCCCGACATGCGGGTAATAGCATGAAACACGGTATACCATATCTTCCCGCCACTTGTAGATACGGTATAATCTCAGAAACTGAACATAGAGGTAGTAAACAACTAATTCTAATAGGCCAACATCTTTTCTTACGTTGTCATATTGACCACACACATAAAAATAATTTCTTAAATGGAGCACAGATGCTTTAATTCAAGTACACATAGGCCCGATTTTATCAACACATGCATTCTAACAAGGGCTTTGACCAATCAGAGCAGCCCATTCAAGAAATGGCATCTGTCAAAGTTCTCTGAAAATTATTGATTTCTCTTGAAGTTTCCCTCAAAAAGGTGAAAAAAGACATGCTTTATATATAATCGACCATTATGAACCCTCTAGTGTCTTCTCATCTCTGATTTTCCATCCTAAATGGGTGAAAACTTGCATTTTCTTGTCGAACGAACAGTCTAACGATTAATTGATCTAGACCAATCAGATTCCACCATCTAATCACTGGATTGTTGATGTATTAAAAAATGATAATGAAGAGAAGCTGCATTATTTTGACGAATAAAATGTTACTAACTATAACAATTATTATGAATACCTGCAATATACCTTTGTATTATAGTAAAAATGGCTAAAGAACATTTTGTTGCATTTTCCAAAGCTAAACATACTATTTTAACTTTTAACTGTTGGCCAATCGCACCTCACACAAGTAGTAGATAAAATTTATGCAGTGCACTTTTATATGAATATGCTGATGTGAAGAAAATCTAATATTATTACCTACTGCCTGATTCTGATAAAACTAGAATGTTACTATCTACAATAATTATAAATACCTGCGAGATACCTTTGTATCATAGTAAAAAAGGATATATGGAGGTACTTCACCATTCACCAACTTCCAACTTCATGTTTTTCCTATTATACTACCTTGCCAGGTTCTCTTTTTAATAACATTTAACATTAGTCCTACCAAATATTTTGAGAGGGTGTTGACCTGTTGATATTCCAAGGTAAACATTTGCATTTTGCCCTACTGGAGACGCAGGTACATAATATAGCTGTTTTCAATCGGAAAAGACAACAATTTCACTATTTTGTAAAATACCAGAGCAGATAGGATAGCCTTGAAATTTGAAATCAGATGTTTTTTGTTTCTGTCTGTTAGTGAGGTTAGTGTCTACTGTCTAGGCTAGGGATGTGACAATAGAACTCTTCGTAACCGCTACCAGTGCCAAAGCTGCCACCGACGACAAATTAATAGATGGCCGTGACCGAAATTCTGTATAATAATCAGTCAGTCACAATATTGAAGTTCTGCAGCCTGCTGAAGTTTGTGATTAATAAAACTAGCTGCAAAACCAGAAGTATTCGCCTTCTTTTAAATAATAATGAGGTGGTAAATATATGTATATGATTTTATTATTCAAAAAGCGTGAGGTGTTCAGCATTAATTGTTAAAGACATTCATCATTTCGTGGGTGGTTATTAGTCGGTATTTGTTATACCTACACAACATAACATTGCCAATTGGTATATCATATCATTTCGATATGGTTACTACTGAATCGCATTATTCGATATTTCTGGAGTATTTATTCGTTGGAGAACCCAATAAAAATGAATCATTCAGCTTCCTCTTACAATCTGTGATTAGTATGATATTTATTAGTACAACGGGAACTATCGAATAAAAACTATCGAAGGCTTCGATAGTTACTATTCATTCGAATTATTCGATTTTCCTGGAGTATTTATTCGTTTTAGACAATCGAAAAAAAATTAATAACAATTCAGTTTCTTTTGCAAATTGGCTTTGAAATCTACACAATAGAGAATGAAGTTAGGCATATGCTATCGATTTGTGTGCCCCCGATTACATACACAATGTTGGATATTAGTTGATTTGATTTTTGATTTGATTAGGACTCTATACTTATATTTATGCATTTATAACTATGACAGCATATCCAAATTTACATTATTTCAATATACCTATTTGATGCTTGGAAGGATCAGAGTAAGCTTTGGTCGAATAATAAAATAATTCTGTTATCTGCGTATGTGTCGTATTCCATCTATGCATGGCCGACTTTACTCACTAGGCCGGAGCCTGAAATATGGCAACACTGAATCAGCAGGCCGAGTTCAAAGAGGAGAAAATAAGGTTGGAAGGTGATTTTTAATGTGTTTCTAATTATTTACCTGCACAAACGAAACTATAAAGGTAAAAAGATGCCTGCAAGGTGTAGTAGTACCAGGTTGCACTAGCCAATCAAGAACATACCAACATAACCTTCCAGATTAACAACGAAGAGTGGAAGGTGATTTTTAATGTGTTTCTAATTATTTACCTGCACAAACGAAACTATAAAGATAAAAAGATGCCTGCAAAGTGTGTAGTACCAGGTTGCACTAGCAATTAGTGCTTCCAATGGAGGACATAAACAGAAGTGGGTGAAAGGTATTCCTCATAAGGACTGGTTATATTTATAAGAATAAAGACAATAATTACAAACATTTTAAAGGATAAGACCTATTATAAACCACAATGTGGTACCTACAATGTTTTCTGGACCTCCCAAATATCACAGAAAAATACAGTTAATAGAACTCATCTGGGCAAGCCAACGAGGGCATGCATCTGGGCATACCTACGAAAAGATTTTATAGTGAGAGGGAATCAACACCAGCAAGAGTGGCTTCACAGTGACCTAATAGTGAATTTTTCTAGCTCAAGTGACAATTTACAAAGTAAATTGAGTGTTCATTTAAGTGGAAGTGGAAGTGGCAGCAGGAAACAGGTTGCTTTTTTTTATTTTGTAGTGTCTGACTATGATGAACCAGACGTCAGATGTAAGTGGTATTAGTAGTAGTAGTAGTAGTTCTAAAAAGCATTTTTTTCTTAATTTATTAACCCATATGAACTCTAATACATATAAAATGTAATAATTATTCTGAAACTATAGGCCCACTATTTGACAGCTAAGCCACGTTGCCACATCTAAGGCTCCGGCCTAGTGTAGAGTCGGCCATGAACTATGCGAAAAGCGCTGCACTTTATATATACTTCAAGTTGAACTGATATTGATGTTTTTTCAAAAATAAAAGTTTTCAAAATCCTTAATTACCCTCTCAAATACGCTATTCGATACTTTTGAATAGTTGTTCAATAACGTCTGGCAATCGGGTATTCGTCGATTCAGTCACGCCCACAGCGCAGGTTGGTTGATTTAGCTGGTAGTCTAGTTAATGTTTTTATTCGAATTAATTCAATCGGTAGTTGCAACCATTCATTCAGTGGTTACTCGATACCCTAGTTCATATCAAAGTGCCCATCACTAAATTCTGTGTTGGATTGACGATTGACATTCCGTTCACAGCGTTGCCAGATCTCCTCTGTTTGAGGGGGATTTGCTATATCAAGCCCCGAACATTTTACACTGAAATTTGCTGTTGCAACTAGCTATTACATAATGTTTCTATTATACGATCTTACACTTTACACCCACAATACCCTTGGAGGAAAAATACTTTAGGATTACCTCAACAAAAGTGTTCTGTAGACAAATGTCCCGTATTTCGATTTTGCCTGTTTTTCATTATACCTAATTCAGTCTTTTGCAAACTTTTTTTTTTTTTATTTAAGAACCGCATCGACCTCCTGGCCATTAGCGGTGGATGTGATTGCCTACATTTTGTACAAGTAATTACATAACTTAAGGTATTTTAGAAGGTTAAAAGTATTACATGTATGTCCTAACAGATTGACTAGGGAATTACTTATATTACATGCGAGTCTATGAACTTCCAGCAGAGGGCACTCCACTAGAATGTGTTTCACTGTAAGTGTCACTTCACAAATCTCACAAACGGGTTCTGGTTCTTGAGCAATTAGGTATCCATGGGTTGCCCTAGTATGTCCTAAGCGAAGACGGGTTACCATTGTTTGTACTCTTCTATTGCTGCTAACGGTGGTCCATGGTCCAAAATAGGGCTTCAGTTCCAGAAGTTTTGATGGCTTGTTTCTCCACCTGATGTTGAAATTGTTTAAAGCTTTGTGCTGAATATATGCCGTGACATCTGTGACAGGTAACTTCAAGTGTTGCTGAATATTTTCATTTGCTGCGGCTGTGGCATGATGGTCAGCTAGTTCATTGCCAGGAATACCTACATGTGAAGGGGCCCATAGGAGAACAATATTCTTTTGATTTGCAATCTGGTCACTTAGTTCTTGCTTTATTACGTCTACCAGGGGATTCTTGGTGTATATTTTCTTGATCAATGCGAGAGAGTTCAGTGAGTCTGTTATAATTATCCAGTCTCTATTATCGGTGTTTCTAATATATCTGACTGCTTCCAGTATTGCATAGAGCTCTCCTGTTAATATCGTTGTTTCTTCTGGTAGTGCTATTCTGTTATTGTTTGTAGGTGTTACTATGGCTGCACCAATTTTTTGATTTGTTTTTGATGCATCAGTATATATTTTGCGGTAACAGTGGTATTGGCTCAGGGTTTCCATAAACTGTTGTTTTAATATTTCGGCTGGTGTGTCGTTTTTATTGGTTTTTGTAGGCTTAGCATTAATGACCGGTACTTGCATAGTCCAGGGAGGACTAACAGATGGAGAGATATTAGCGAATGTTGAGGGGAGAGAGGAGATGCCTATGCTTTGTAAATAGAACTGTACTCGTTGACTAAATGATGCTGATTGTGAGAGTCTCCTGTAGTTTACTGTACTGTTCATGTTCATATGTTTGTGGCTAGGATTATTGGGACATGAAGCTACTTTCACAGCATATTTTAGACTTAATATCTGTCTTCGTAACATCAAAGGAGCTTCTCCGGCTTCACAGTAGAGGCTGTCGACTGGAGTGGTTCTAAATGCTCCTAATATGAGACGTAGTGCGCTGTTATGCAGAACATCTAGTGGCTTTAGGACGGAAGATTTAGCTGTAGTATATGCAATGCACCCATAATCCATTTTTGACCTAATCAGTGTGCGGTATATATTAAGTAACACTTTGCCCTCAGCTCCCCAGTGTTTATTTGATAGATACCTCAGTACGTTCATTCCTTTTTGGCAAGATTTCATTAGGTATGATATATGGCTCTTCCATGTCAGACGTTCATCAAATATGAGGCCTAGAAATTTTATTTTGTCAACATAGTTAAGGACAGTGCTGTTGAGTTTCATAGACGGCTTGTTTCGTACTGGTTTTCTTGAAAATATGATGCAGTTAGTTTTATTTGGTGAGAAGGTAAAACCTGATATGTTGGACCAGTGCTCTAGCTTATTTACGTATGACTGCAATAGTGCTGCACTTGTTTCTGGGTTTTTACCTCGTACATATACTATCATGTCATCGGCATACAATCTTGTTTTGACTGGGGCTTCGCTATTTTGTAACACGTCATTTATTGCGATAAGGAACAAGGTGGGACTGATTATGGACCCTTGAGGTATTCCGTTGGATTGTAATCTGCTTTCTGATAGTATACCATTAGCACGGACTTGAAAACTTCTGTCTTTCAGAAAATTGGCAATAAATGCTAGCAGGTTGCCATTGTATCCCCATGCATGCAAGTTGGATATTATATTGTACCTCCAAGCTGTGTCGAAAGCTTTGTTTATGTCAAAGTATATTGCGAGACAATGGTGGCGACTCTCAAATGCCTCTTGAATGTATGTTTCTAGATCGACTATGTTATCTATTGCTGATCTGTCTGGCCTGAAACCCGCTTGTTCGCACGCTAATCTTCTGTCGGTTTCTAGAGTCCAGAGTAACCTCCGGTTAATGATCTTTTCAAGTAGTTTGCACATAGTGCATGTCAGGGAAACTGGTCTGTAAGATTCAGGTATCAGAGGTGATTTGTTTGGCTTTAGGATTGGTATCGTAACAGCCTGTCTCCAGATGTCGGGAAAGACATGTTTACTCCAGACTATGTTATATATGTTTAGAAGGTGTTTTTTGGCAGCAGAAGGAAGATGCTTTAAAAATATAGGAGGTATGTCGTCGGGACCTGGTGATGTATCTTTTAGATCGTGTAACATTTCATCTAATTCTGTTTCGCTAATCAGTTCATTGATTGGGTCAGAGTTATTGATTATCGTTATTGGTTCTGTTTCTTTGTTAGACTTGTAATTAAGAAATTTGGGGGGGTAGTTTTCATTGCTAGCGTTCTTTTCGTAAGTGGTTGACAGAATGTCCACAATTTCTTCATTACGTGTGTGTATTGTGGTACCCTCTTGTATAGATTTAATTGTATTGAATGTGTTGGCTCCAGACATACTTTTTATTTTCTTCCATACTTTAGATGTGGTTGTAGAACTGTTGATACTTGACACAAAATTTCTCCATGATTCTTTTTGTCTTTTCTGGGTGACCAACCTTGCTTTAGCTTGCTTGCGTCTCAGTTCTATTAGGTTTTCGGTTGTTTTATGTCTTTTGAACTTATTGAGCGCCTGTTTGGTTTCTTTAACGGCCGTATCACATTCGTCATTCCACCAGGGAACTGGTTTCTTGTTTTTTATATATTTTGTTTTTCCTATGGTATGGTGAGCTGCTTCCTTAATTAGGTCGTTGAACGATGCTATAGTTTCATTGATGTCGCCTTCGATTTGAGTTTTATGAAGGTTATGTTCAATATAGTTGTTAAAACCCTCCCAATCCGCTTTTTTTAGGTTCCATTTTTGTATGGGTGGTGAGTCGGTTTTTTCATGTTTTGTATTTGTGATTATTATTGGGAAGTGGTCACTGCCATAGAGATTATCCGCAGTGTTCCATTGCAACTGAGTCATAAGATTAGGTGAACATAAGCTTAAGTCGATTGCGGAAAACCTTCCTGATGCGGCGTCAAATCTAGTATCACTTCCGTCATTTAATATAACCAGGTTTGACAGATTTATTGTTTTTTGAACCATGTTTCCTCGAGTATCGTTCTTATATGATCCCCACGAATAATTATGTGCATTTAGATCTCCAAGCACTATTCTTGGAGACGGAATTTGCTGAAACAGATCTTCGAGCTCTTTTTCTTCTAGGTGATAGTTGGGAGGTATATATAAATTACAAATATTGATTTTCTCAGGAATTTCCAAGGTAATTGCTACTGCCTCCAAATTGGTATTGAGATGTATGGGCTTTGCTATAATGTCGGACTTTATATATGTAGCAACACCTCCGCTAGCAGTATCACGATTTCGATTTTTAAAAAAAATCCTGTGTATTGCTTGAGTGTATTTGATCTAGATTCACTGAAGTGTGTTTCTTGTAGGCAGATAATATCAATTTGCAAGG
>CATOUR010000480.1:0-39882 GCA_951848785.1 Callosobruchus maculatus
GTGAGATCGACGTTCCATGGCAGCAGTTCGGCCACTTTGTTCGATGGCCACTCCGGCAGGACGCTCAGGATATGGCGAAGATAGGCCTCAGGATCGATATCATTTAGCTTGCATGTCCCGATCAGTCCATACAGCAGAGCTCCACGCTCACCTCCGTGATCGCTGCCGAAGAAGATATAGTTTTTTCTTTCCCAGACATACTGCACGTAATGCCCGTTCTGCCGCGTTGTTATCAGGCTCTGCCAGCCCATCATCACAGTAGTAGCACAGCGCACCCCACTGGTTCAGGGCATAAGCGAACGCTTCACCCAGACGGGATTTTTTCGACAGCGTCGCGCCTTTTTTCTACCAGCCACTTATGCAGGGATGCCAGCAGCGGCTTGCTTTGGGATTGTCTGGCTGCCAGTCGCTCAACTGCCGGAAGGCCGCGTATGGCTTCTTCGATACCGTACAGTTCACCGATACGCTTCAGCGCTTCCTCTGCTGTCGCCGTTTGGGTGCTTATATACACATCGTGGATTTTTCTGCGCGCATGGGCCCAGCAGGCGGCTTCTGTCAGCGGCCCTCCTTCACGCTCTGCGCTGAACAACCGATCATAACCCGCGAAGGCGTCCGCCTGCAGCACACCATGATAGTGTCGAAGATGTTGCTGAGGATGCTTCCCCTGCCTGTCTGGCGAGAAGGCGAACCACGCCGCTGGCGGATCTGATGAGCCTGCACTTCTGTCATCACGTACATACGTCCAGATGCGCCCCGTTTTCGTCTTTTTTCTGCCCGGTGCCAGCACCGGCACCGGAGTATCATCCGTATGCAGTTTGCGGCAGTCCATCACGTAGTGGTAAAGGGCTTCATCCAGCGGGGTGCCATTAAGCGGCAACAGGTATCCACCCAGTTGGAGAGCAGCGCACGGCTCAGATCCACACCCTGACGGGCAAAGATTTCAGTCTGACGATACAGCGGCAGATGTTCGCAGTATTTCGCGGTTAACACCCGGGCCAGCAGACCCGGACCGGCGATACCCCGATCGATGGGACGTGATGGCGCAGGCGCTTCAACGATGCAGTCGCATCGGGTGCAGGCCTTTTTCACTCTGACCGTGCGGATGACTTTCAGGGCGCTGGAGACCAGCTCCAGCTGTTCCGCGCTGACTTCACTGAGGTATTTCATATCACTCCCGCAGTCCGGACAGCAGCTTTCCACAGGCTCCAGACGATGGATCTCGCGGGGAAGATGTTCAGGAAGAGGCCGACGATGACGGGGACTGGCGAAGCTGGCGTGGAACCTGCGGATCGTTATCCCGACCGTTGTAACGATCGCTTTGCTGCTCCTGCAACTTCAGCAGGGCTTCGGCTTCTTCAACCTGCCGGTGCAGCTTTTCAGAGCGGGGTACCGAACAACATTCGACGCAGTTTTTCTATCTGTGCCCGCAGATGCTCTATTTCGCGCTCTTCGTTCTCTATTTTCTCTTCTGCGCGGGCCAGCGCTGAACGCAGGAACGACTCAGTCTCTGCAACGAGGCTGAGCTGACTGTCTTTCTGGCGAAGCGCATCTTCCAGCGCGGCGATACGGGCGAGATAATCCTGACTCATGACCCCATTTATAATGCGGGCATGCTCTTTTTACAACATTGTCAGTGAGTTAAGGCGTGAAGTTTTAGGCTGGACGCCAGTCCAGCTTATCGAGGAGCATGGCGAGTTGTGAGCGGGTGATGGCGATTTTTCCGTCGCGTACAGCAGGCCAGATGAACTGGCCTTCTTCCAGCCGTTTGGTAAACAGGCACAGGCCGTCAGCATCAGCCCAGAGGATCTTCACGGTATCGCCTTTGCGGCCACGGAAGATAAACAGGTGGCCGGAGAACGGATTTTCATCAAGTGCATGCTGTACCAGCTCGCCCAGACCATTGAAGGATTTACGCATATCGGTGACGCCAGCAACCAGCCAGATACGGGTGCCTGACGGGAGGGATATCATTGGCTTCTCCCGGTCAGCTCGCGGAGCAGCACGGCCAGCAACTCCGGCGACGGGTTCTCCAGCGTCATTTTGCCGTGGCGGAACTCAACACAACAGGAGGTGGCATTCAGCGCTGAGAGCTGACCCGGTTCTGTATTCATCCCGGCTGATGGTGTCGGGTCGGGTATCACCTCAACAGGCAGCATTGTCGGTGATGGTGAAGATTCAACTGTTGCTGGCAGGCGACGTGATATGCGGCCTTCATCTTGCCAGAGCCGCAGCCATTTGAAGATGACGTTATCGTTGATGCCGTTTTCGCGGGCAATCTGAGCAACGCAGGCACCGGGGCGGGAAGCAAGTTCGACCATACGTAGCTTGGAAGTCATTCGAATAATTTTTACGGGGTTCTTTTCGCCAGGATTTGGATTCCATACTTAGATGTCCGTCTGTACAGGTGGACGTCTAAGTTATCAGTACTGGCTTGATGGCTACATACGGCGCTGGCTTTACGCTTACGATGTCAGCAAAAAAACGCTGGATTTGTGTTTACTGCGGGAAGGCGTAAAAGGCAGGATTAAAACCCGCAGGCTCAAAAACGATTTCAATGCAGCCAGTGCCGTGATCGGCTGGCTCAGCAAACAGCACTGTGAACCTGCCGATGTCCATATCATCATGGAAGCCACCGGGGTTTATCATGAATCACTGGCTGCAAAGCCATTACAGCACTTACAACGCACAATTAGCCTTTCGCAGTTAGCGCGTGAGCTTGCGAACGGTACGCCGTGACGGTGCGTAGCATCGGCGCGGGGCGCTGTATCTGCGCGTTTGAGCGGCTGAAGCCGCGAATTACGGGGCGGGTAACTGAAACGGTCAGAAACAAAAATTCCCCCGCTTATGGGGGGAACTTGAGAAATTAGTGGCTGGATTTGCTGAGAGTGAACTGTAACCCGGCCACTGCTGCAAGTTGTGCCAGTGTTGTGATGGTCGGGTTTCCGTTCGGGGATAATGCACGGTAGATACTCTGACGGGCAAGGCCAGATTTTTTAGCGGCTTCGGAAATCCCCCCTCGCGCCTCTATTACCTGACGTAACGCAACAAGAAAACCGCCTAAGCCACCAGACTCGTTAATTTCTTCCAGTGCATTAGCAAGATAAGCGTTTGCATAATCAGGATCAGCGCGTAGTTCTTCAATCATGGCGGCATTGTGATCAACTGCTGCCGGATAATCATTTTTGCTAATCAGCGCCTTCACATTTTTGGTGGCTGTCATTTTTTTGACCCTCTTTTTAAAATCTTGCAGATAACTAACGGCTTTATCTAAATCGGCTGTTTGCGTTTTTTTGTTCCCGCCAATTAGCAGGAGAATTATTTCACCATCTTCGATTGAGTAATAAACCCTGTAGCCGGGGACCATAATCAACTCGTAATTCCCAGACACCATCCCTTTCGAATTTATGATCTCCAAAATTACCGCCCATAGCGCGGGCAATTCTGGAATCCACTTTTAACGCAGCGGTCTGATCTTTACGTCTTAATTTTTTCATCCAGTCGGTGTATGGAACCTCACCGTTTTCTGTCTGATATCGTTTCGCCGTGTAAGGCATCTGCCGCCCTCCGCTCCCTTAACCTGTGCACATTGTCTCTTATAAGTGACAAACAGTCAATACAAACCGTCTCTTATAAATTACCTAGCAGCCTCCTCGAAATTTATTGGACGCCGTTCTGCATCTGTAATTTGTGCATTGTTTATAGTTTCGATGATGATTATTGTTCTTATAAACTTCATAGCACTGGTTAATGTGGTAAGTTCATTTCTCTCAGAGAGTTTGATTGTCCGTTTTTTTGTCTCGCTGTTTTTAAGTTCAGCCCTTTCTGTGATCTGGCTACTTTTTAATAACGAGGTGGAAAAGCTTATTTCGCGGATCGCGCTTCTTTCTATCATTTCGGTTGCAGGGGTAGCTGTATTCTTTTTCTTTCAACCAGTCCGGGAACAGTTAATAAACTTACCGGCTATTTGTTCTTTTAATAGCCTCGCATTATTACCTGTTTTTCTTTTCACTTTCAATTTTACTCCATGCATCCAGCGCTTCACTAAAAGCTCCGAAAATCCGGAAGCACGAAAACTGATTGCAGGAAAAATAATTATATTTGCGTTTATTCTCATTTTTGTCTTAGCAGTCAGTCGATTATTAACACTCGAAGATATTAATATTATCAACCACAGAAACATTGATGCTCTTTCTTATACTGCGAATCTCAGCGGTAATCAGACTGTGTGGTTTGGTGCAGCACTGCTTCTTTCTCTGCTGACTGCTGGCGCCTATACAGGAACACTGACAGGTGTTATTGACGGGATAGGTTCTTTTGGTGCATTGAACAAGAGGGTTATTCTGAGCTGCAACATTCTCATCTGTACCGTGTTCGGAACAGCAAATCCCAGCATAGTAAAAATAATTGCTAATGGTTCGATGCCAGTTATAGTCACTACGGTGTTCTTTATCCCATCCGTATATTTTATAATCAAGGGATGCATGCTGATGAAAATCGTCGGCACCCTGGTACTGCTCAGTGGCTGTGCCGTGATAGTAACTCTGTTTATTTAAACCCTACCCAAGAACATAAACATCACCTGTTGCCGGAGAGACTGCTTCCGGCAACCACAAGCGGCCCCATTTACCAGTACAATGACAACCCATTATTTTATCTGGTTTGTGAAGGTGTAGAAACTGTCTTACCTTCCAGAGCCTTAGGGGTGATGCACAGCGCAGATGAAAACCACCGAAAATGGCATGAATATGATTTATCCCGGTTATATTCTGGCAGTGACGTACGATATCAATCAACCCACGATGACCACAACCGATAAAAATGATCAGCCCAAAGTCGGATTTATAAATTAAAACCCCCTCATCTTTTACATAATCCGCTTTCGTATTCTTATGACCGATTACACCGTAAGCACGCGGTTTTGGCTACAGGGATCTCTCCTGACCACATAAAACGTTCCCCGATATGAAGTGGGGTACTGCTGTACTCCATGCGAAAACGTGAAAAATTATTATGTATCGACAATTTTTTTAATTCTGGCGGTATAGCCTGGAAACCTTACTGCCGAGTAGCGCTCATTCGCCACCATTGGATGGCATATTATCCGACATGTGTCAGGTATCCACGGAACACCGCCACAATGGTCATAGTGACCATGGGAAAGTACAGACGCGGTAAGGTTTGTCAAATCGACTCCCATTAAACCTGCATTATGCATGAAGCTATCATCAGGGCCGGTATCAAACAGAATTGAATCATTTTCATCCTGGATCAACAGACTAAGTCCGGCTTTAGCACGCAGCAAATTTTTAGCTCCGGGCTTAAGTCGGTTTTCCAGCAGGACGCTGATGGTTATGGACATGTTCGCTCTTTCCCTGAAGTAATTCGTTACCGCCAGGCTGCGATAACTCTGTGAGGCACAGTCAATAATACTCCATTCCCGGAGTGGAACACGATTTATATACAGTTTGTAGTGGTCAACTAATATTGGCCACCGCATTAGACTGTAAGTAGTACAGTCGCTCAGATTCGTTTGGCGTCAGACCGCCGTTATACCAGTGAGGCCGGATGGCACTGTAATAACTCGTGATATAGCGGATTTATCGCCCTCTGGGCCTCGCTGAAGCTGTTGTATCCCTTCGTCGGCACCCATTCTGTCTTCAGGCTCCGGAAGAACCGCTCCATAGGCGCGTTATCCCCAGCAGTTACCCCGGCGACTCATACTCTGCTTTATCCGACAGCGCCACAGGGCCTGCCGATATTTACGGCTGGTATAGTGACTGCCCTGGTCGCTGTGGAACATTACGCCTGTTGGGCCGATCCGCGTAGCTCCAGGCCATCTGCAACGCTTTGACCGTCAGTGCCGAGTCCCGGCGACGTCGACATCGCCCAGCCTACCGGTTTACGGGCGAACAGGTCCAGCACCACCGCCAGGTAAGCCCCAGCATTTTACCCGTCCAGATATAGGTCACATCGCCGCACCAGACCTGGTCCGGCGCGGTAACCGCGAACTGACGATCGAGATGGTTCGGTATTTCAACGTGTTCGTTTCCGCCGCGTTTGTATTTGTGTGGCCGGTACCTGGCAACTGGCGATATCCAGCTCTTTCATCAGCTTTGCCGGCCAACCAGCGCCCCATTTTTGACGCCAGAGTCCCTGCTGACGATGGTTGCTATGCTTCGGGCGCCGGGCAGAGCCGCCGCTGGCGTTCCAGGCCTCCATGACCTGGCTGCGTCTGACCACACGCTCGCCGTCGGGCTCATTCGCTGAAGCCTGCCAGTGCCTGTAGCTGCTGCGATGGACGTCAAAAGTCTGGCACAACCACAGCGACCGAATATCGCGCTCTCAGCCTGTCGACTACCGTGAACCGTTGAGTGCGTCCGACATTAAGAGCGCCGTAGCCTTTTTTAGGATTTCGTTCTCCATTTCAAGGCGTTGAACCTTTTTCTTCATTTCGCGCAGCTCGAGCTGTTCGGGCGTCAGAGGGAGCCCGGCGGGAGTTTTACCCTGGCGCTCAAGTCGCAGCTTATTAACCAACGGGTGATTGCCGAATGGCTGACATTAACCGCTTCAGCGGCCTTAACGTAGGTATAGCCGTGGTCGACAACCAGTTTTGCTGCTTCGAGCTTAAATTCTGCCGTGAAATGTTTTGCCATTGGGTCACCTGTGGTGTTGGGGAGGTGAGAATATCACCTTCCGATCAGGTGGCCAGTATCAGTGTGCCACTACAATAAACAATGGCTTAAGGCAGCCGGCATGGTTAATTTAATTAATACAGTCCATCACTGGTGTCGGCGCATCCGGATATCCAAATGATCCATCTGGTCCGGAACCAGACCTGAACTTTATGGTTTAGCTTTCAGCGGGGCCGTTTGTTCCTCCACTTTTATTGCCAGATCTGACCTGTTCACTCAAAGTTATTTTGTTCACTCAAAGTTATTTGCATTCCAGGCAATAATCTCCTCACCGCACACAATCCATCAATTTTTGTGACCTGCTGGCAATAATTTCTCTCTTGCTCTTCTGAGATCCGAAAACTCCTGAAACCGGAAGTGGATTAAGCAATGACAGAACATGATAGGGTGACAATATAAGATTGAGACAGGAAAAAAGCCCTTCAGCACCAGTAACCGTGATGAATATTTTCTCAGATAGGTCAGGGCTGTATTCACCGCACCGGATATCATGGGCATGGCATCAGTGATTGTGACAACGCTAGCAGTATCTGTCTGTAAAGCTGTATGTTTCTCTTCGAACTAAATATGTTGATATTTTATATACAGTAACCTGTGTATACTAAAGTTACTGTTAACTTCATATAATTTTGACTGAACATTATGAAAAAAACCTTTGTTATGACGTTAATCCTGATAAGCCTGACGGGTTGCGTTGAGTATCAGTGGGTTAAGCCCGGTACTGATAAGCAGCAGGAAGATATTGCTGAAACTGAATGTAAAGCGCAGGCTCTCAGGGATTTGCCACCTGATAATAAAATCACTGGATAAGTACACATCTAAAGATGAAAAACGTTAAAAACTACTGATACAAGCTACTTGCGACAAGTGATGAAAACGAGAGCCAGCGAGATATTTTGGTGAAGGACTGCATGTTTCGCAAAGGAATGGACACAAATTGAAGTCCAGCATTAAATAATGGTTGGTGTTTTCTCCTAAAATAGTCGCACATTTCCATGTGCGACTTTACTGGAGTACCTTCTATTTTTCAATAATATTGGTAATCTGATTCGCGATTTATTTCATGTTTGAACCCACCCGCATCCTTATTCCCGCGTCCCCGCAAAACTCCTCTTCACCGTCGATGACGGCTGGAACAGGTACCTCGGTTCAAATGGCGACAGCGTCAGCCCCTGGACCCGTCTCTGCGTTGAGCGCATGCTCGCCTGCGGGCACCACGGCGATGGGCGTTCGTCGTTTTTGCTGTTCGTCACTCTGACTGCAACCACTCCCGCTTTTTTTTGCCAGAGCTGCAAGTCAAAGGCCTGCAGTTCCTGCGGATTCAAAGCCACGGAGCAGTGGGTGGCGCAGCAGAGCCACATCCTCCCCGACTGCGACTGGCAGCACATCACCTTTACTATGCCCCACCTGCTGTGGCCGTTTTTTAACAACAACTGGCCCCTGCTCAATCAGCTCTTTCAGGCCGCCACCCGGGCCATGTTACGGTGGGCCCGCAAACAGGGCGTGGAGGGTCGGTATCTTCTGCGCCCTGCACACCTGCGGGCGACAGCTCAACCAGTATCCGCACATTCACGTCTCCGTCACCCGCGGCGGGCCTCAGCATGAAGCACGGCGTCTGGAAAAGTATCTTCTTTAAAAAACAGGCTGTAGAAAAAAATCTGGCGCACCGCCGTTACGGAGCTGCTGCGGGACAACCATGACCGGATTAACCCCGCCAGCCTGCCCGGCCATAGTCATCTCCGGGATGAAAAACAGTGGCGCCGTTATCTGCAGGCGCAATAACGGACGTCGGTGGAAAGTCCACTTTGCGAAGAAGACCCGGGGTGCCTGGCGGAGCGTCAAATACCTCGGCCGGTACCTGAAGCGACCGCCGGTGTCGGCGACGAAGCTGAGGCACTACAGCGGTGGTGCCGTGGTGCACAATTATTACGACCACCGTACACAGCAATACCGGCAGAAAACGCTGACCCAGGAAGATATGATGGGACGCTATATCATTCATATCCCGGAGAAGCATTTTAAAATGGTGCGTTACTACGGTTTTTTGGTCAAATCGTAAACGGGGCGAGCTGCTGCCAAAAGTGTATGAAGCCCTGGAGATGGAGGCGAGGAAAACGCCGGAGCAGCCGGGTTTCGCCGTGCTGATGAAGGAATTTTTGCGCACGGATCCGTACAGATGCATCCTGTGCGGCAACCGGCTGCGCTTCAGCAGTGCACAGGCAGGGAGACATACGACCGAATTAGTGGCAGAAAGGCTGCATGACATAGACAGAAAACGATGGCTTCTGGCACAGGCTGCAGGATAAGTGCGTCTGAAATATGGGTTACGGGTTAAAAACACGTCAAAAACAGCATTTTATGACTATAACGTTCCCGATGGCGCATCATTACTGCATTGTTGACACTGCTGTTCATGGTCAGGAAATTTTCAAAACGATGATTCATTTTCCTAACCATCAAGGACATAACGTATCCACACCTCCGGGTCCACGCCATTCAGCCGGCAGGTGCCGATCAGCGAGTACAGCACGGCAGAAGCTCCCCGCCCGCGTCTGAACCGGCGAACAGCCAGTTTTTTCCGGCCAAGGGCAAACGCCACGCAGCGCGTTCTCCGCGATGTTGTTGTCGATCTCTGCCCACCCGTTGCTGCAGTTACAGGTTTAACGCGCCCCACTGCTTCAGCAGGTAGGCGAACGCCTTCGCCGTATCCGAGTGGCGCGACAGCGCCCTCATCTGCCCCTGTATCCAGTCGTACAGCAACTGCATCAGCGGGAACGGTTTGCTCTTTTCGTACCGCCAGTCGCTCCTCTGCCGGACTGCCGCATATCTCCGCCTCGAGGGCATACAGCTTACCGATGCGCTTCAGCGCTTCCGTGGTGATGTCAGTCGGCGTACGGACATGCACGTCGTGGATTTTTCTCCGCGCATGAGCCATGCAGGCCGCTTCCGTGATGTGACCGTCTTCGAAAAGCGCGTTATAGCCACCGTACGCGTCCGCCTGCAGGATACCGCTGTACCCGGCAAGGTGCCGTTGTGGATGAACGCCTTTCCGGTCCGGCGAGTACGCGAACCATACCGCCAGTGGAAGTTGCGCCCCCGCATTACGGTCATCCCGGACGTAGACCCACAGCCGGGCCGTGCGGGTTTTTACCGCTGCCCGGCTCCTGAACCGGTACCGGGATATCGTCGGTATGCACCTTGTCCCGGCATCAGCACGAACTGGCGCAGCTGGTCGTACAGCGGCTCCAGCAGCTCACTGACCGCGCCGGACCAGCGCCCCAGCGTGGCACAGCTCAGCTCCACACCCTGGCGACGGTATATCTCTGACTGACGATAGTGAGACGTGTGTTCGGCGAACTTCGCCGTGACGATGCGCGCCATCAGGACCGGGACCTGCGTAGCTGCGTTCGATGGGTTTTTGACGGCATGGGGGCCCTGAACGATGTGGTCACAGCTGCAGCAGGCCAGTTTTGGCCGCTGCGTTTCGATGACCTTAAAGGCACTGCTGATAAGCCCCGGCTGCTCCGATACGTCGCAGCCCAGTGCGCTGAGTTCACCGCCACATGACGGACAAGTGGTTTCTGCCGGCGACAGCGATCGGGTTTCGCGGGGAAGTGATGCCGTCAACGGTTTGCGGGAGGAAAGACTGGCGCAGCGGCTGCGGGGCAGTACCGGGTCATGCTGTTCGCCCAGCACCTCGGCCATCTCTTCCAGCAGGGCGCTGATGCGCTCCTCCGCCTCGCGCACCTGGCGCTGCGTTTTCTCACGCAGCTTTTCGGAGCTTTTGCCGAACTGCATGCGCTGAAGCTTAGCGACCAGCGCCTTCAGCCGGTTAATTTCACTGGCATACGACGCCACCCGCTGTGAGAGCAGGCGATTATATTCCGCCATTTTGCGGATGGTGGTCTGCTGCTCCTGCAGCAGTGCCCTGAGTCGGGCGTTTTCATCAGGGTATGATGTGTCCATAACCTACTTTTACAGCAGGTTATACGCGTATTTCAGGTCGTTCCGTCCGCTGCGGATGCTTCCAGTTAATGCCCTTCCAGTAGCATAGACAGCTGCCGCCGGCGTCAGGTGGACTTTACCGTCGCGGGTCACCGGCCAGACGAAGCGCCCCCGCTCCAGCCGTTTGGTAAACAGGCACAGGCCGTCCCGGTCGGCCCACAGCACTTTTATCATGTTGCCGCGACGACCCCGGAAGATGAACAGATGCCCGCTGAACGGGTTATCCCGTAGAGTATTCTGCACCCCTGGAAGCAAGACCATTAAAGCCGTTGCGCATGTCCGTCACGCCAGCAACCAGCCAGATGCGTGAGCCAGCGGGGAGTGATATCACCGGCATTCTCCCTGCATTTCCCGGATAAGCATCTGCAGCAGCTCTGGCGTCAGCTTTCCACTGATACGCAGCGTACCGGCGGGCGGAACCAGTTCGCAGCAGGGAGACGCTTCCGCTGAGGGTGTCAGCGGGCTCACCGGTTTTTTCGGTAGCAGTCAGCGTCACGGGGAGCAGTGCTGGCGTGCTGGCCGGAGTCCCTGATAGCTCCTGCTGATAACGCCGCCGCCAGTTCAAGTAGGCAGCCTGACGGCTGCGACTTGTCATGGTCTTCAGTGGCTGTTATAAACTCAGTATCCTCGTTTTCTGTAAGTGTTTTTATGGCCCCGCTCTGCTAAACCCCGTAAACGAAAATCTCAGGTCCCCCACGCCGATGTCCCCCGTTATGTGGTAAAGCTTCATGATGATGAAGAAACCGGCGAGGACGCCGCGGTTCTGCGTTTTTGATGATTTTGACGATGCCGTGAACTGCTGTGCCGACCTTGATATCCCCTTCTTCGTTGACGACGGCAATAAAAAACTCGTCTTCTGGTTTTGTCCGCACTGATGACCATGGACGACCTGAAGTTGCCCGGGTTACGGAACGTGAATTTGCTTCCCTTACCTCACACCTGCAGGCCGGAGCCTGGTACTGCCCCGACTGCGGAACCATTCATTATCCTGACGGGGATACCCACGCTTAATGCTTCCCCGCTTTGCCGATATCTTTTCAGCAGGGGCAACCGGTGGCCTAACTGGTACAACCGGCAGCCCGAAAGCTCCGTCCGCCCCGCCGTCACAGAAGCCGTGACAAAAATCATGGCCTGCGGCACCACGCTGATGGGGTATACCTGCTGGCGCTGTCCTGACCCCGGATGTGGTCACACAAAAAAGTCTGTTTCCGCTGCAAAAGCCGCTCCTGCCCCCACTGCGGGGTAAAAGCCGGTGAAATCGGGATACAGTACCTGCTGACCCTGGTGCCTGACGGGGGAAATGGCAGCACATCACCTTCACGGTCCCCTGCGAGTTCTGGCCGCTGATATACCACAACCGCTGGCTCCTGGCAGAGATGAGCCGGCTCGCGGCTGACGTCGTTCTGGAAACAGGCCGCCGTGCCGGCCTTCTGCCGGGCTGCTTCAGCGTCATCCACACCTGGGGCCGGGACCAGCAGTGGCATCCGCACATTCATCTGTCCGCCACGGCCGGGGGCATTACCGACGGTAATACCTGGAAGAAAGTGCAGTTTTACACCCGGAACGTGATGGCGATGTGGCGCTGGCGCATCACAGACCTGCTGCGCCGGGAATACTGGCGACTGGAGATGCCGGAAACACTGGCAGCAGAAAGCCGCAGCCGGCAGGACTGGAACCACTTTCTGGACCGGCACTACAGGAGAAAATGGAATGTGCGGGTATCGAAGGTGATGGACAACGCCACGCACGTGGCGATGTACTTCGGGTCTTACCTTAAGAAGCCCCCGGTATCGATGAGCCGGCTGGAGCACTACGCCGGGTCAGGATGAGATATATCATGCGCTACCGCAGCCACAGGACGAAGCAGGAGGAGAGCCTGACGCTGAGCGGGGATGAATTTATGGAGCGCTTCTCCTGGCACGTGCCGGAGAAAGGGTTCCGGATGGTGCGGTATTACGGTTTTCTGAGCCCGTCAAAGCGGGCAGTGCTGGACTGGGTGTATGCGCTGACAGAGGCGGTACGCAAAACGGCGCGAAAGGTGACCTGGCGGGGGCATGTACCGGCGGCTGCTGAAGGTGGACCCCGCTGAAGTGCATTCTGTGCGGCAGGCTGATGTGCTTCAGCGGGCTGAAACGGGGCCTGCGGATTGCGGAACTGCTGGTCTGCCATGAGCAGCTGGCGCAGATGAAAATTTGCGGTTAAGCGCGGATGCAGGGAAGATCCGTCCCGCAGCACGGAAAACGATTAAAAAACGGCCAGTTAATCGGCATTATCGATAAATGAGGCATGACTGATTGGGTTTAACAAACCCGGGATCCCCGTCAGTGCTGGTCGGGAGTCAAAATGGGTGGTTATTTGTTGTTCACTTCCGGGTTTTAATTCCTATCAATGAACAAAGTGGCCGAACTGCTGCCATGGAACGTCGATCTCACCAATAAATAGCCGTCAATACGGCACTCACTTTACGCTTACGTATTTTCATCGTTGCTGTCCACAATTTCGGTGGGCAATCCTGTGTATAAAGTGAGGGTATTCTGCGCAGGTCGCTACCAGCACGGATGACAGCACGCCTGACAAGAATGGTTATCTTTTAACCATCCACGAAGACTTCACTTTTCCTGATGTGGTATGTTGATACTGACTGTAAAAAAAATGGAGCGGAAATGGATGGACAGAGAAATGCTGGCTGAGTGGCTGCGGGATATTGCCCAACATATAGAAGAGGAAAGCCCACTGATTCGTGATGTCAGTGTGGATGATGCCCTTTCCGATGAGGGGCTGGCCAGAAAGATCATCACCATCACGTTCAATGCGCCTGGTCGCGCCCCACAGCCTGAAGAGGACGCCAGCAGTATCCCTCGACACTGACAGTCCGATGTACATTACTAGCTTAATGCGGTTATTCATTTTCTTCAAGCCAACCATCTACAAGTTGGTTGATGACATCCGTTATTGAAGTTCCATTTCGCACGCACGGCGGCTTTAAATCTGGTGTGTTTATCCTCATCAAAATTGACGTTAACACGCTTAACTTTTCCTGATAGGGCTGGCGCAGAAACCACCCTATCGAGGTCTCTGTTCTCACCGAATGTCATTTTTTTTGCTACCACTATGGGCTTTTTCAAGAGCCATATATTTACTCCTATCATCAATTACTCATTTGAGTGTATAAGTGAAAACACAATTACTCAAATATGCTAACTATCTCTTTGGTAAGGATTTCGATTTCACCTTTAGCCGCTCCATCACTAGACTCGAACACGCTGTCACCATCAAGAATCGATTTGACGTAAATCTGACGCTGGGTAATAGCCGTGCGGAACGATTTAACTCCAGTATACGATTTAACTCCAGTGTCCCTGATGCTTTCTTTTAGAACACTAAGCATGGTTGCCTGTTCGATTTTTCGGGTAATGAGAAAACGAGCTTCAACTTTCCGGCTATATGCCTGCGCTTCAAGGACAGTGACAACGCTTCCTGCTGCAGAAAAAATCAAGCGGGCTGGGAGTAACCGGAATGATAACAAGATCGCTGACCATTACCGCAGCAGATGTAATAACGGGAAAGCGAACCGGCACCATCAACGATGACAAAATCATATTCAGTAAGGTCTTTCCTAATGCCATATACATCTTTTTCAGAAGCGGCTGTAAACACATCAAATGCAGCCTTCCCAGATTTACTCCAGGTTGTCAGGCTCATCTGAGGATCTGTATCCACAACTGCGATGTTGTATCCCGCTCGAGCCATTGCAGTACTCACATTGATTACTGCCGTGGTTTTACCTGAACCGCCTTTAGGGTTAGAAAAGAAATCACCTTCATACTCAAAAACTCCTTTGTGTATTTACTCAATTACTCTTCTGAGTTTTAAGTTTATCACCTGAGTTAAATGAGTAAAAGCAAAAACACACATTTACACAAAACCTCATTTACTCACCTTAGCGATCAATGAGTAAAAAAATCAAATGAGTAAAAACTAAATCTTACGATATATCAAAATTTGAAGGGATGTCTTGGCAATGAAAGTACGCTACAGCTTTTGTGGTTGTCTGGCAGTATTAACGGCATGTACCAAAATGACCGGTTTCGTACAGTGCTTACTATATATGTCCAAAACCTAGTGAAATCTGTTTCGTACATGCGATATAATTCGTACATCCATTTCGTACAGAAAATTTTGCCATGTCACGAGTTTTTTGCTTACTGTCGGGTCTCCACGCTTGAACAGACAACGGAAAATCAGCGCAGGGAAATTGAAGCAGCCGGTTTTACCGTTAAACCACAGCGCCTGATTGAGGAACAAATTAGTGGTTCGGTAGCGGCCAGCGAACGGCCCGGTTTTGCCAGGTTACTTGACCGCATGGAAAATGGCGATGTGCTGATAGTGACCAAACTTGATCGACTGGGTCGTGACGCAATGGACGTGCGAAAGACCGTAGAGCAGCTGGCAGCGTCCGATATTCGTGTACACTGCCTCGCGCTGGGTGGTGTGGACCTTACCAGCGCGGCCGGCAAGATGACCATGCAGGTCATTTCGGCGGTGGCAGAGTTTTGAGGAAGACCTGCTGATTGAGCGCACACATTCTGGCCTTGCAAGGGCCAGAGCAGCAGGCAAACGGTTTGGTCGGCCGCCGGCGCTGAACCAGGAACAACGGCAGGCAGCGCTTGAACACCTGAAAGCAGGTGCCAGTATCAGCGCCGTTGCCCGCGAGTTTGGTACCTCACGACAAACCATCATGCGCCTGCGTGACGATGCAGTCAGCCCGTAGTTACCAGAATAAAGGAGAGGGGACCGCCCCCCCGGCACATTCTCCTGAAGGAATGGCAATTCCGGTCACCGCCAATGTTAGCTTTTTCCGGGCTGTGATAACATCCCCGGGTCATTTTTCAGAGCAGGGCTGATGAAGAAGAAAAGCAGCACACCCACTCCCCACGATGCCACGTTCAGGCAGTTCCTGACGCAACCGGATATTGCCCGGGATTTCATGGAAATCCACCTGCCCGCAGAGCTGCGTGCAGTCTGCGATCTCAGCACGCTGAAACTGGAATCCGGCTCGTTCGTTGAGGATGATCTCCGCCAGTATTTCAGCGACGTCCTCTACAGCCTGAAAACTACAGCCGGCGACGGATATATTCATGTACTGGTCGAGCACCAGTCAACGCCTGACAAGCATATGGCTTTCCGCCTGATACGTTATGCGGTGGCCGCAATGCAGCGCCACCTGGAGGCAGGCCATAAAAAACTGCCACTGGTAATACCTGTATTGTTCTACACAGGTAAGCGTAGCCCGTATCCGTACTCCACCCGCTGGCTGGATGAATTTGACGATCCGGCACTGGCAGGCAAACTCTACAGCAGTGCTTTCCCGCTGGTAGACGTTACTGTCATTCCGGATGATGAAATCGCTGGCCATCGCAGCATGGCCGCCCTGACCTTACTGCAGAAACATATTCATCAGCGGGACCTGGCAGAACTGGTTGACCGGCTGGCTCCCATTTTGCTGGCGGGATATCTGTCTTCATCACAGGTGGTATCGCTGGTACACTATATAGTACAGGCAGGCGAAACTTCGGACGCCGAAGCTTTTGTTCGCCGAACTGGCACAGCGTGTGCCGCAACACGGAGACGCACTAATGACCATCGCTCAACAACTTGAACAGAAGGGTATCGAGAAGGGCAGGGCTGAAGGCCTGCAGCTCGGTGAACAACGCGGTATTGAAAAAGGCCGCAATGAAGGCAAACTCGAAGTTGCCCGTACCATGCTGGAAAACGGCATTGACCGCAATACCGTCATGAAAATGACCGGTCTGACGGAAGACGACCTGGCGCAGATCCGCCACTAATTATCCTTTCCTGAGACTCCCTGTCTGGCCATCAGTAAATACTGGTGGGGCAGGGAAGCATCGCTCTCAGGTTCGGCCTGCCAGCCGCAGCGGTTAAACAGCTTCACCACGCCTTCCACACTCCCCGTCAGTTGAGCTATCAATGGGTTAACCTGATGGCCATTATCGTCAAAAGCGGCATCAAGTAGGCAGCCTGACGGCTGCGACTTGTCATGGTCTTCAGTGGCTGTTATATACTCAATATCCTCGTTTTCTGTAAGTGTTTTTATGGCCCGCTCTGCTAAACCCCGTAAACGAAAATCTCAGGTCCCCCACGCCGATGTCCCCCGTTATGTGGTAAAGCTTCATGATGATGAAGAAACCGGCGAGGACGCCGCGGGTTCTGCGTTTTGATGATTTTGACGATGCCGTGAACTGCTGTGCCGACCTTGATATCCCCTTCTTCGTTGACGACGGCAATAAAAAACTCGTCTTCTGGTTTGTCCGCACTGATGACCATGGACGACCTGAAGTTGCCCGGGTTACGGAACGTGAATTTGCTTCCCTTACCTCACACCTGCAGGCCGGAGCCTGGTACTGCCCCGACTGCGGAACCATTCATTATCCTGACGGGGATACCCACGCTTAATGCTTCCCCGCTTTGCCGATATCTTTCAGCAGGGCAACCGGTGGCCTAACTGGTACAACCGGCAGCCCGAAAGCTCCGTCCGCCCCGCCGTCACAGAAGCCGTGACAAAAATCATGGCCTGCGGCACCACGCTGATGGGGTATACCTGCTGGCGCTGTCCTGACCCCGGATGTGGTCACACAAAAAAGTCTGTTTCCGCTGCAAAAGCCGCTCCTGCCCCCACTGCGGGGTAAAAGCCGGTGAAATCGGGATACAGTACCTGCTGACCCTGGTGCCTGACGGGGAATGGCAGCACATCACCTTCACGGTCCCCTGCGAGTTCTGGCCGCTGATATACCACAACCGCTGGCTCCTGGCAGAGATGAGCCGGCTCGCGGCTGACGTCGTTCTGGAAACAGGCCGCCGTGCCGGCCTTCTGCCGGGCTGCTTCAGCGTCATCCACACCTGGGCCGGGACCAGCAGTGGCATCCGCACATTCATCTGTCCGCCACGGCCGGGGGCATTACCGACGGTAATACCTGGAAGAAAGTGCAGTTTTACACCCGGAACGTAGCGCCCTTACAGGGCGAGCGTCACCGCGTTGCGGTTCCGGTGCCTTATATGTTCCGGGCCCCTCTTTGCCCTGACCAGCCCTGAAGCTGTGCCCTCTGCCTCGTCCACGGAGCATCGTTACACTGCCCGCTGAATAACCCTCGCATCATCTTCCGCCTTCTCACAACAAAACTCCGTGAGTGTTACCCGAAATCCATGACTTTTTCCCGCCTCTTTACCCTGCGAAAGCATATTTTCACACTGTGCCTGCGTCAGCCGGCGCGCTGAATAATACGTCCATGAGACCGGTGCGCCTCCTGCCTTGTGGATGACTGCAGTTATACGGTACATTCGCCTGTCCCTCCTCTTCCTGATTCTGTTTCTGTGACATCGCGTCAATCAGAGTGCTCCAGCCCCGGAACTCCCCCGTTTCGTTCATACACAAACCGTAAAAATGCCATCTGCCGGAATCCCGTCTTCGCCAGAATTTTATGCCGGTGCGTATACAGCGTCTTTACCGGTCTGCCCGTCAGTTGCGACAGCACGGGTACGCTCACCCCTGACAGAAAAAGCGGCAGCAGACGGCGCTCCGTCAGCCGTCAGGCTGGTGACGGTGACACACTCCTCACCCCCGCGGAATTCCTTCCACTGCACTACCCGTCTCAGGGCGTTGCGCAGCGAGACAATATCCTGCTGCTGATTCAGGATACGGTCTCCACGGCTTCCCGACGGAAATACCCGGCCGGTCTCCTCCCGCGTCAGCCAGACCACGGTGGCGTCGGGACGTCGCGCTTTCAGAGCGGTCAGGGATGACCACTCTCCCCGGAATACTATCCTGCTGTCAACCGCAATAATGACGTGTCGCGCATACCTGACCTCCCGCGGCAAACGGTGCGCGCTGAATCCCGCCTGCAGGCAGACCATCTCCGGCAGCAGGGCAGCAAGCCCGGCGTACAGCCAGCTGTTATCCGTCAGGCACTATCAGCAGTACATCACTGTTCATTTGGTGTACCACTCCCCGCATCACGACGTATAAACCAACCCTGCCAGCGCGTGATTTGCCTCTCGGCTGAATCCAGTAACGTCGTAAGCCGCATAAAAGCACCATGAGCAATAAATGTCATTCCCCACCCCAGCGTCAGAAGCCCCCTGATAACAACAAGCGAAGCTCTTGTACACCCCAGATACTGCACTGACTGACTGCGCTGTCCGGCATCCTGTTTATCGGCATTATTTGCCAGTATCACCTGCTTAATGCAGTCGGTGATTTCCTGTAAAATAGCCTCTCCGGTCGTTCATCCGGAATGCCCGCGGGAGGTGTCGGTGCGTCACCCAGTATGTGCGGTACAAAAGCAGCAGCGCATCGTAAACCAGGGGTTGTTTAAATGTGGACACTGTCATCTCTCCAGAACAAATTCATCATCAACTTCTTCACTGCGTAACGCTGACGCAACGCAGTATCCAAAAATCTGCAGGCATGGAAACGGTCTCCCGCACCTGTCACCAGCTCGCGGCCGACATATTCTTACACTCATACACTCCATCACCCTACACACGGTTCGCCGTCACTGACCCTAAGCTCCGTGAGATTTATGCTCCTGCCTTTCGGGACCGCCTGGCGCAGAACTGGCTTGTGTATCACCTGACCCCTTTTGTCGAAAGAGTGCTCATTGACGACACATATGAGAACCGACGCGGACGCGGAGTTCTGGCTGCCGTTCACCGTGTACAGACGTTTATGCGCCGCCCCGGAAACCAGTATTATCTGCAACTGGATGTTCAGAACTTCTTCAACAGCATCCCGCATTCAGCGCTGCTCCGGCGGTGCGATGCACTGATGACCCGCTACATGTCTTCGCATCCGCTGCGGACACAAATCCGCGATATGCTGGAAAAAAGTATCCGGTATGCTGCGCCGGCAAATACCTTCACTATCAGCGGTGACCGCCTTTTGCTGGACAGCATTCCCGCACACAAAAACTCTGCTTGCGTCAGGCCCTGACAGGGGACTTCCACTCGGGTCTGCGTCCAGTCAGATGCTGGCCGGGTTGTTTATGGATCCTCTGGACCAGTATATAAAGCACACCCTGCGGATTAGGGGATATGTCCGCTATATGGATGACCTCATCCTGTTTGGCAGCTCAACGGCGCAACTCTCCCGATACCGGCAGGCCATCAGGCATTTTATGCAGGAAGAGCTGGAGCTTACGCTTCACCCTCACAAACAAACCCTGCAGGCCTGCCATCAGGGAGCTGATTACCTGGGCTACCGGGTTTACCCCCCACTATCTGCACCTCAGAAAACGCAACATCACGAAACTGGTGGCCTGGATGCGCTTTTTTAACAACCTGTTGTCCGGCTCGTCCGGGCACCCCGCAGCACATATCGCCGCCAGGCTGAGTGGATGTGTCTGGCTGATACCGGCTCATTACTTCCTGAGCTGGCCCTGTTGCGGCGTATGCAGGGCGTGATTAACAGCTATTACGGCATGATGAAGCACGCCACGCATTTTCGTCTGCGCAGGGATCGCCATGCAGGCCTGCTGACAGGATACATGCTGCCGGATGGCCCGCAATATACCTCCATGCGCATCAAAAAATGCTGTATGCGGGACTGGGTTACCAGCCAGCATCTGTCCGTTCATGCCGGATTAAACGCACCATCACTCCTTATCTGAAACAAAAGTATGTTATCTGTAGCCTGACGGCGCAGCGGCAGGGATGGCAAGAACACCCTGACGACACACCACGTTGTTCGTGTTGCTGTCGTTGTTGCTGTTGACGTTGCCATTGTTCAGGTTGACGTTGTAGTGGTTGCCGCTGCTCTTCTGCTCCGACGACCAGTTGTTGTTGCCGGAGAATCCCGCGCCACACAACAGACTCCCTCACAAATACCTGCTTTCTGATACCGCCGGTTTACCGCCTTGCGACGTCCACCCCTTAATAACGCTTTCCCCGGTGCAGGAAAAACGTGAAACAGGCCGGTCTTCTTTCATGGCGCGTTTTCGCGTCGCCTTAACGCCGCGACCCATTGCGCACCATCCGTGCCGCTGCGCTGTCAGGCCACCTGACCGTTATTGTTTTTTCTACGGGTCTTCAGTCCATAAATGAACCCTGCATCCACCGACGGCGGGAACAGCACCGGCTGCCAGCTGTCCAGAAAATGACACTCCTCGTCGCTCAGTATGGTGATGCCGGATTGCCCACCGGACATCAGTCCAGCCCCGCCCTTATCTTCCGGCAGGGGGAGTGTGGTAAGCCATAACTGATATGCGACCTCGTCAATATTATCTGTGTCAGCTTCGGCGCCCCATTCGGTGAACTGTGCATCCGGCAGGACTTTTGCCAGCACAGCCTCAGGAAAGCCGCCGCTGAATACAGCCTGCCCGCCGAGCTTTTTTATCCTGCGTCCGGTAACTTTAATATCCGGATACACGGAGTGCACCAGTGGAAAACAACGACTGCTGGTAACATTTCAGGAACATGCCCTCCCGGATAAGCGTAAGCTTTCCCGGACGGGCACTCAGCGCCAGCCTCTCCTTTATCTCCATCATTCATTCTCCTCAGGCTCCCCCGCGTAAGCGCGGGGGGAGAATAAAAAATCATCATTAAAAATAAAAACCAAAGGTTAAAAACTAAAGACCTAAATGCTAAAGACCCTTACGACACACCACGTGGTCCACCTGGCTGATCTCGCCGACGCCGACGATGCCATAGCCCGTGGAGACGTCGTAGTAGTAGCTGCTGCTCTTCTGCTCCGACGACCAGGCGCTGTAGCTGGAGAATCCCGCGCTGCTGTAGCTGGATAAATTCCCCCACTCGCTCCAGAGTCCGCCCAGTGTACCGTGGTCGCCACCAACATAGCCGCTATCGCCGGTAAGCTGTTGCACAGTTGGCAGACTGTAGCCCTGCGACGAGCAGTACGTGTTCGCGGCGGGCCACGTCATGCCGGTGTTCCCATTATTTATGAACCAGCTCTTAAGCGTGAAACTGTACTTAATGATTTTCCCCTGGCCACTGGTCGGCGTGCCCGTGATGGTGACCTTGTCTTTGGTTCCCGTGTCGGTAAAGCGCACCACGCCAGCGCTCACCGATACCCAGGATGCATCCGCCTTCCAGTCGTAATCCAGCGCGGTGGCGTTACTCAGTTCCAGCGTGAACTCCGCGCCTTTAAAGCCCGTTGTCGGGAATCCGGCGTTGCTGGCGTAGGTATACCCGTTGACGGAGATATCTTTTAACGTCGCTGTGCCGTGTATGACGTATGTCTCCGACTCAGCCGGGCTGCTCCAGCCGCTCAGCTTCAGCGTCGCCTTCAGGCCCGTGCCCGCCGTGGTGGCCGTGTACGTCGCCGTGTAGGTCCCGTCTCCCTTGTCCGTCCAGCTGCTGCCCGTTTTGAGCGTCGCGTTCGGTACTGTTACCGTGCTGTCGGTCAGCAGACCCGCGTCGCCCGTCAGCGCCTTGCCGGCTTTGTCCTTCAGCGTCACCTTGATGGTGATGTCGTCCCCTGAGACGTAGGTGTCCTTGTCACGCGCGATGAGCGACTGGCTCTGGTCCGGCTGCGCCGCCGTAATGGCATACTTCTCAGACTTCTGCGGGCGTGTCCCACCCGGCAAGCTTCAGCGATGCCTGGTTGTCCGCGCTCACCGTGGTGGCCGTGTACGTCGCCGTGTAGGTCCCGTCTCCCTTGTCCGTCCAGCTGCTGCCCGTTTTTGAGCGTCGCGTTCGGTACTGTTACCGTGCTGTCGGTCAGCAGACCCGCGTCGCCCGTCAGCGCCTTGCCGGCTTTGTCCTTCAGCGTCACCTTGATGGTGATGTCCGTGCCGGCAACATACGTGGTGGTGTCCGGTCTTAATGGTGGAGGTCTTCTCGTCCGGCAGGGTGTCGGTGAGCGTCACCGTCGCACTCAGGCTGCCCATCGCGGTACCGCTGTATTCCGGCACGATG
The DNA here is from genome assembly GCA_951848785.1 of Callosobruchus maculatus. Classification (NCBI taxonomy): domain Eukaryota; kingdom Metazoa; phylum Arthropoda; class Insecta; order Coleoptera; family Chrysomelidae; genus Callosobruchus; species Callosobruchus maculatus. Next base: position 22,647 of record CATOUR010000480.1, read on the forward strand.
GTGTATTTACCCGCTGTGGTTCCTTCAGGGTTGCCGTGTAAGTGCCTTTCGTGCTGCTCTCCGCGATGGCACTCTCTGTCAGGGTGCCGGCTGCAGGAGCCTTACCGCTGCTGTCCTTTATCGTGAAAGCCAGACTGTCCTTCAGGCCCGTCAGGGCGTTACCCTGCGCGTCCTTCGCAACCAGCGTCAGCGTCGAGACGGCCGTGTTGTCGGCCGCTATGGTCTCCGGGCTCGCCGTGAACACCGACTGTCCCGCATCCGGCGTGGTGCTTGCTGATGGTCACCCCGGCCGGGGTGCAGCGTGACGCCACTTACCGACGGTGTTAATGTCACCGTGCTCAACATCCGTGCCCGCCGTCACCGTCACGGTGTACACGCCTGCTGATTTTTTTGTCAGGGCCGATACCGCGGCGCTTTTTCAGTGCGCTGTTTTTCAGGCTGATGTCCTTTACATCCATGTCCACCGCCTGGTTATTCTCATCCCGCAGCGTCAGGGTCAGCACCTGCGTGCTCTTCCCGTCCGCCGGCAGCACGCTGCTCACCGGCGTGAAGGTACTGTACTGTTTATTCACCTCAGGTGCCTGCACCGTCACCTGGGTGTCGCTGCGCTCAGACCGGTTACCCTTCCTGTCCACCGCCACGCCGCTGACGGTGTAGGTGTTCACCGCCTGCGTCGTGGTCTGGTACGCCGGAAGCACCACCGCATAATCACTTCCGTTCTGCACGACTTTACCCCCGGCCGCGCTCAGGGCCTGTGCATCCCAGTCGATGCGGGACAGCCCGTACGTGCTGGTCACGGAGACACCCAGGGACTTCTGCTCTCCGGCATGCCCGGTAACCAGGTCTGCCGTGTGCAGCCTGATGGTCTCCTTTTTACGGTACTCTAGCACGATATTGTTGTTACGCTCCACCAGGTCATACCGGCTGCCGGTGAGGCTGCGCATGGCCGCCACCGCCGTCGGGTCTACCTGGGCACGCCACGGCACACCCAGCTGGTAATTCATGTCCACCGTCAGCCGGGTGTCGCTTTTCCCTGACTGGCCCTGACGCTGCTCTGCGCCCAGGGTCACCAGCGGTACCGGGGTATAGTTAATCCCGGCCGTGATGGCGTGCGGGTTCTTCTGGCGGGTTATCCACCCCGAACAGGGCAACCTCCTTCCCGTAGTACTGTTCATACGTCAGCTTCCCGCCCAGCTGCGGCAGGGACGGTACCCAGGCCTGGGCCCGGATATCCCAGCCGTTGGCAGGACGCTCCTGATAGTCGGCCAGGTCCGGGGAGTCCTTCCAGCCCGTCAGACGCATATAGCCGTTGGCGCCCAGCTTCAGGAAGTCACGCCAGTACTCAAGACCGGCTCCCCATGCGCGCATGGTCCCGGGACAGGTCGTAGTCCCCGAACAGGTTCCCGCCCAGCATGTATGTGGGGGTGAAGTGGCGCCACCCGGCGCCGAGGTTGGCCTGGGTCCGGCTGTCGGTCCGGTGCAGGCTGCCCTGGGGTGAACGCCAGGTTATCACCCTGGTCGTATAACGGCATCAGCAGGTCGAACTGTGAGTTCTTCAGGAGAAGTTTTTGTCCGCGTCCAGCTGAACGCGGGCGGTGCCGAAGTGGCTCAGCCACTGCTGAAGGGCCCCGCCGGCCTCGCCCGTCGCCATACCACGCGCCATGGGACGCGGCGGCGTCACCGTTTCGGGTTATTTGCCAGGAAGCTCCCGGCCTGCGAGGCGTACCCGGCCACCTTCTGTGCCTGCGCATCCTCATCCTGCCTGTCCGACGCAGATACCCGTGGAGCACCATCCCATCGCACCTCAGGCAATGGTGCCAGAGGTACATCCAGCTCATCGCCCGCCTTCAGGTGTTCAAAGCCATGTGCGAAGGTGCGCAACTGATTGATTTCGCGCAGCTGGTCAAGGGTCAGGTGGATTTTTTTTGCAACGGAGGCGGCGGTCTCACCGGCCCCCAGGGTGTAGACCTGCGTACGCTGCGCGGAGCAGCGGCGCAGGCTGCTGCAGGAAGTGCTGTTCGCCGCCCGCCCGGCCATCACCGGAGTGAAGGCCACCGTCAGGGGAAAGGCTGCCTGTACGGCGATGTTGAGCCAGGCCAGACGGCGCAGGCCGGGTGAGAAAGCGGCATCCGCGGGCGGATGCGATGAGCGTGAACGTTTTCATATTTTTTATACCTGTGTGAAACCGCTTTCCGGTGCGGAACGCCAAAAAAACAGATGACCGGAAGAACGTAGCGCCCTTGCAGGGCGAGCCGTCACGGCTCTGCCGTTCCGGTGGTGTTCATGCCCGGCTCACGGCTTTATACTCTGCGGTATGTTAATACCCGAAGGATATCTCCAGCATGCCGCGCAACAAATCTCCGAAAAAACGTAAACAGCAGCACAAACCCGGAAAACCCGGCAGGTCTCCTGCTACGGGCGTATTCCGTACCGACACTATCCCAAACGATTCATGGTCTCCGCGCCTCCTGAGCACGGCCATGAGACCCCGCATGAGTTCTTTTATGACAGTCCCGAAGAAGCCATACAGCACTGCGTCCGCCTTGGGCCTCAGTTTTTTCTCGACACGCTGAACTATCCGCCCCTGGTCACGGGTTATCCGGGGTTTTGAGCAGCATCCCGGTGATGCAGAGCGGGCCGGATACGACTGTACCGATGGCGCAATGACCAAAAGCATACCCGCGGATCAGTTCATGACCTGTACAGAGCTGGGGATAATGACGGTGTCCTTCGACCCATGGGACAAACCCACCGACAACTGGGCTGACAGACCCGACGAACTCGACTGCGACTGCGACTGCGACTGCGACTGCGACTGCGACTGCGACTGCGACTGCGACTGCGACTGCGACTGCGACTGCGACTGCGGGCAGTATGTCGATTTTAGTTTCACCGGCAAGATACCCGGCCTGTAATACCCCGGATGTATATCCCGCGGTCCGCAAAAACTCCTCTTCACCGTCGATGACGGCTGGAACAGGTACCTCGCTTCGAACGGCGATAGCGTGACCCCGTGGACCGTCTCTGCGTTGAGCGCATGCTCGCCTGCGGCACCACGGCGATGGGCGTTCGTCGTTTTTGCTGTTCGTCACCTGACTGCAACCACTCCCGCTTTTTTTGCCAGAGCTGCAAGTCAAAGGCCTGCAGTTCCTGCGGATTCAAAGCCACGGAGCAGTGGGTAGCGCAGCAGAGCCACATCCTCCCCGACTGCGACTGGGCAGCACATCACCTTTACTATGCCCCACCTGCTGTGGCCGTTTTTTAACAACAACTGGCCCCTGCTCAATCAGCTCTTTCAGGCCGCCACACGGGCCATGTTACGGTGGGGCCCGCAAACAGGGCGTGGAGGTCGGTATCTTCTGCGCCCTGCACACCTGCGGGCGACAGCTCAACCAGCATCCGCACATTCACGTCTCCGTCACCCCGCGGCGGGCTCAGCATGAAGCACGGCGTCTGGAAAAGTATCTTCTTTAAAAAACAGGGCTGTAGAAAAAAATCTGGCGCACCGCCGTTACGGAGCTGCTGCGGGACAACCATGACCGGATTAACCCCGCCAGCCTGCCCGGCCATGGTCATCTCCGGGATGAAAAAACAGTGCGCCGTTATCTGCAGGCGCAATACGGACGTCGGTGGAAAGTCCACTTTGCGAAGAAGACCCGGGGCGCCTGGCGGAGCGTCAAATACCTCGGCCGGTACCTGAAGCGACCGCCGGTGTCGGCGACGAAGCTGAGGCACTACAGCGGTGGTGCCGTGGTGCACAATTATTACGACCACCGTACACAGCAATACCGGCTGCAAACGCTGACCCAGGAAGATATGATCGGACGCTATATCAGTCATATCCGGAGAAGCATTTTAGATGGTGCGTTACTACGGTTTTTTTGTCAAATCGTAAACGGGGCGAGCTGCTGCCAAAAGTGTATGAAGCCCTGAGGGAGGAATGGAGGCGAGGAAAACGCCGGAGCAGCCGGGTTTCGCCGTGATGATGAAGGAATTTTTGCGCACGGATCCGTTACAGATGCATCCTGTGCGGCAACCGGCTGCGCTTCAGCAGTGCACAGGCAGGGAGACATACGACCGAAATTAGTGGCAGAAAGGCTGCATGACATAGACAGAAAACGATGGCTTCTGGCACAGGCTGCAGGATAAGTGCGTCTGAAATATGGGTTACGGGTTAAAAACACGTCAAAAGCAGCATTTTATGACTATAACGTTCCGATGGCGCATCATTACTGCATTGTTGACACTGCTGTTCATGGTAAGGAAATTTTCAAAACGATGATTCATTTTTCCTAACCATGAACGAATCAAAAGACGGAAAACAAAAATGCCGTACCAGGAATTTTTCTGACACCCGGCACCTGTGGCGACACCTCTCAGCAGAGCGGGCGACTGGTCGCCACGCTAAAGTGTGGCCCGTCCTAACCAGCCTCCTGAACGGTGCCGCCTCACTGTGGTGCACAGCGCCTGAAGGGAGGGACCCGCGTTCAAACATCATAAAGACCTGCCGGTTCTCCGTGTCAGCATGGAGGGTGTACCCTTCACATCCCGGCTCTCCGGTGACCTCTGCCACCGCCGTGCGCAGTGCGGCCTCAACGGCCTCCGCCTGACCTCGCCGGCCGTTATTGTTGCAACAACCGTTAACGGGGCCCGGGTTCATTGTTTTTCGGTCACTGTGTTTATTTCTGCCACTGCTTTCTTCCTTTCGGCTTCCTGATATTTCGCGCCCTCTGCTCACCGGTTGTCGGCAGTGCGCCCGCAACGCAGGGAGAGACGGCGGAGATAGTTAGTTACCTAAATTAAGGTAAAGGAATGATAAGGGAACTCATGGTGATCGACAAAAACGATCAAATCCGATGGATTGATTAATGAAGGCGATCGATAGTGGTTAATTGATCGCCCGCGCCGATCGTTGCTTTTTACAAAATACCGGGAATTTTCTTAAAATTCAGTCAGAAAGATACCGGGTTGCAGGAAGTCAAATAAACGGAAACAGGTAATTACGCGCCGAAAATAAACATCAATCACAGGGTGGTAACATTTATTTTACCCAACCTGTTTAGGTAATATTTAACATAATGCGAATAATCAGGGAATATGTTTATTCCCCGCTCGGCAAAACTGCTGTTCACCGTCGATGACGGCTGGAACAGGTACCTCGGTTCAAATGGCGACAGCGTCAGCCTCTGGACCCGTCTCTGCGTTGAGCGCATGCTCGCCTGCGGGACCACTGAGATGGGCGTTCGTCGTTTTTGCTGTTCGTCACCCGGTTGCACCCACTCCCGCTTTTTCTGCCAGAGCTGTAAGTCAAAGGCCTGCAGTTCCTGCGGATTCAAAGCCACGAGCAGTGGGTGGCGCAGCAGAGCCACATCCTCCCCGACAGCGACTGGCAGCACATCACCTTATATGAACGCATCCCGTTTGCAAGACATTCGATATTCTGACATTGGCGGTAGGTTGCAGCTCTATATACGGCCTTATTACAGCATGAGCTGTGGGCCACTATGAGATCCGCCAACTCGCCCCTCATTCACCTTGCGAGCTTCAGGCTCAAGGTAATGTCCAGGTTAGCGAGTTTCCGGTCTTACCTGTCATTGTCATCACGTCGACTGCCACAGCAACCTTTTAACGTTCATCCTGCCACTACTATGAATACATCATCAGCTGTCGTTCAACAGGGCATGGTGCTCACATGAGCACGGTCATATACCTGACCATGGGCGCTATAGCCCAAATCGTACGTGCAAGTTTAATTTGCCATCGCGACAGTAACAACTGCTGCCGGACGCCGTTTTTTCATTTCTGTTATCCATGGCCCGGGATCTTTCGAGCACAGTGCCGCAGCCCTTGCCCCTTGTATTAATAATGTCCGTAAAATAAGAGGCCTATCCCAGTAGGCCGTAATTGGCGCAGCCAGTTTGAACACGGACAGCGCGCAGAAACCGGAGCGTACACGTAGTACGTGAGGATTTCGAGCACTGCTCTGGTCGAAAATGGCAAGTAAAATAGCCCTAATGGGATAGGCTCTAAGTATCCCCCCGCTTGCTTATCCCCAGCAGCCGGATCTTTCCGCCAGAGCCGGTCTGTTTAGGTACCAGCCCGATGAATGCAGGAAACTCACCCCTGATTTAAAGGCTGATGCCTCTCCCATCGTAGGCAACCGCCCGCAGTGGCAATTAACGGCCCCACACCCGGGATATCCATTAGTCTGGCTGCATGTCTCATTTTGTTTTGCTACTGCAAACAGCTGTTTTCCGAGCGCCTCTATTTGCATGTCGAGGTCTGTGATACGGTGGTATTGCTCGCCAAGAAGAAGAGTTATCAGAAACACTGGCAGTCGAATTTTAAGACGCTCCAGCACTTCAGGTAATTCCCTGGACAGCGCCTCACGATTTTTATGCACTGTTTCACCAAATTCGAGCAGCACTCCATGCAGGGCGTTTATCTGTGCGGTTCTGAACTTCACAAGTTGCTGTCGCATGCGGTGCAGCGCCAGTATGGCCTGCTGCTCCTCTGTTTTAATGGCAATGGATTTTCCCGGCATCTGAACTGCCATCCAAAATAGCCCGTGCAATCCATGACGTCCATTCTTGTTCCCATCAGGAATGCCTTAACGAACCGGGCCTGGAGCAAATGGACTTTGTGTCCCTGTTTTATCAGTTCCCTGGCCAGTGCTGAGAGCCGCCACATGCCTCCATTCCAATCAGACAGGGTTCACGATTGCTGAAGAACATCAGAAAATCCTGACTGCGAATTTGCTTATTAATAACCTCACCACTGTGCTCGTTAATGAAGTGAACCTGGATCAGATGCTTTGCGATATCAACGCAACCGGTATATATTTCATGTTGTGGATCCTTCAGTTATCTGGGAGTGTAAGTATCCCAACGCTGGCACATTGCGATGCCGTAAGTCTTTAAGGATCCACACTCTCATTTCCCGATTTTCGTCACAAATAACACTTTTAAATCAGGGCTGAGGCGGAGCGCAACGTCGTGAGCACCGAACAGTCCTGGTGAAAAAGTGGTGATTAATTGTCAGCCTGCTCCTCGCTGTCGTGGAGTGGGATGCGTTCATCTCATTCACTATGCCCCACCTGCTGTGGCCGTTTTTTAACAACAACTGGCCACTGCTCAATCAGTTCTTTCAGGGCCGCCACCCGGGCCTTGTTACGGTGGGCCCGCAAACAGGGCGTGGAGGTCGGTATCTTCTGCGCCCTGCACACCTACGGGCGACAGCTCAACCAGCATCCGCACATTCACGTCTCCATCACCCGCGGCGGGCTCAGCATGAAGCACGGCTGTCTGGAAAAGTATCTTCTTTTAAAAACAGGCTGTAGAAAAAAATCTGGCGCACTGCCGTCACGGAGCTGCTACGGGACAACCATGACCGGATTAATCCCGCCAGCCTGCCCGGCCATGGTCATCTCCGGGATGAAAAACAGTGGGCGCCGTTATCTGCAGGCGCAATACGGACGTCGCTGGAAGGGTCCATTTTGCGAAGAAGACCCGGGGCGCCTGGCGGGAGCGTCAAATATCTCGGCCGGTACCTGAAGCGACCGCCGGTGTCGGCAGCGAAGCTGAGGCACTACAGCGGCGGTGCTGTGGTGCACAATTATTACGACCACCGTACACAGCAATACCGGCAGCAGACGCTGCCCCAGGAAGAGATGATCGGGCGCTACATCAGCCATATTCCGGAGAAGCATTTTAAGATGGTGCGTTACTACGGTTTTTTGTCAAACCGTAAACGGGGAGAGTTGCTGCCAAAGTGTATGAAGCCCTGAAGATGGAGGCGCGGAAAAAACCGGAGCAGCCGGGCTTTCGCCGCGCTGATTAAGGCGTTCCTGCGCACGGATCCGTACAAATGCCTTCTGTGCGGCAACCGGCTGCGCTTCAGCAGTGCACAGGCAGGGAGACATGCGGCCGAATTAGTAGCAGAAAGGCTGCATGACATAGACAGAAAACGATGGCTTCTGGCACAGGCCGCAGGATAAGTGCACCTGGAAAAATGAGTTTAAGGTCAAAAAAGAATCGAAATTCGTATTTTATTAACACAGGAGCCACAACCTCATGCCATCGATGCGCATCCGACGACAATATTCATGGTCAAGGAAATGTTTAAAACGATGATTCAGTTTCCTAACCATGAACATAATCGCGCAGCTGCCGACCGAAGTCCTCAAACGTCACGCAGCGGTCGATGCCGGAGACGTCGAGAAACATCTCATCGATACTGTACTGCTCCACGCGGGGGGGAAAGGGCCTCCAGGCAGCGCATGACGCGCTCCGACATTGAGTGGTACAGCGAATAATTACTTGAGAATACCACCACGCCTGACTTCTCAGCCGTGGCCTTCAGCTTAAACCACGGTTCGCCCATCGGAATGCCGAGCGTTTTTGCTTCCGCACTGCGGGCAATCACACAGCCGTCATTGTTGCTGAGAACGATCCTCTTACGGACATGAAATTTTCGGGGTCGGGATGACAACGCATGGCAGGGCGACAGGCAAAAGCGACGATTATCGGTTTAAACGATGCCGAACAGGAAGCATTGTATGGCCTCCCTGATTTCGATGAGGGACAGCAGCAGGAATTTTATCACTTTCAGCGGCCGGGCTGGAGCTGGCAACCCGCCGTTCTGGTTTACCGGCCCGCATTTACTGCATCCTGCAGATGGGTTATTTCAAAGCCAAGCATGCCTTCTTTCGCTTTACGCCGCAGGAGGTGGAGGATGATTACAGGTTTGTGGCCTGGCGTTACTTTCGCGAAACCTCTTTTCCCGACAAAGCCATTCCTGACCATGAATACTATGCCCAGCGCAACTCATCGCTGACTTCTTCGGTTATCGTCTGTGGTCTGGTTCGGTTACCTCCGGCACTCAACGCCCGGGCAGCACAGATTGTACGTCGCGACATTACCCCGGGATTTGTGGCAACGGAACTCATTTGCTGGCTGAACGAAAATAAATCATCCGACCGGGGTATTCCACTCTGCAGAAAATCGTCCAGTACCGCGCTGTCGGCCGAGCGGCAGCGTCTGGCCGATATTCTTTCCACCACCCTTGATACTGAAACACGCAATGGACTGAAGGCACTCCTGAAGAAAGAAGTGTAGTGGCACACTGACAGTCCGATGTACATTTACTGCTTAAATGGCGGTTATTCAATTTCTTTAAGCCAACCATCTACAAGTTGGTTGATGACATCCGTTATTGAAGTTCCATTTCGCACGCAGGCGGCTTTAAATCTGGTGTGTTTATCCTCATCAAAATTGACGTTAACACGCTTAACTTTTCCTGATAGGGCTGGCGCAGAAACCACCCTATCGAGGTCTCTGTTCTCACCGAATGTCAATTTTTTTGCTACCACTATGGGCTTTTTCAAGTGCCATATATTTACTCCCATCATCAATTACTCATTTGTAGGTGGTATAAGTAAAAACACAATTACTCAAATATGCTAACTATCTCTTTTGTAAGGATTTCGATTTCACCTTTAGCCGCTCCATCACTAGACTCGAACACGCTGTCACATCAAGAATCGATTTGACGTAATCTGACGCTGGGTAATAGCCGTGCGGAACGATTTAACTCCAGTGTCCCTGATGCTTTCTTTTAGAACACTAAGCATGGTTGCCTGTTCGATTTTTCGGGTAATGAGAAAACGAGCTTCAACTTTCCGGCTTATATGCCTGCGCTTCAAGGACAGTGACAACGCTTCCTGCTGCAGAAAAATCAAGCGGGCTGGGAGTAACCGGAATGATAACAAGATCGCTGACCATTACCGCAGCAGATGTAATAACGGAAAGCGAACCGGCACCATCAACGATGACAAAATCATATTCAGTAAGGTCTTTCCTAATGCCATATACATCTTTTTCAGAAGTCGGCTGTAAACACATCAAATGCAGCCTTCCCAGATTTACTCCAGGTTGTCAGGCTCATCTGAGGATCTGTATCCACAACTGCGATGTTGTATCCCGCTCGAGCCATTGCAGGTACTCACATTGATTACTGCCGTGGTTTTTCCTGAACCGCCTTTAGGGTTAAGAAAAGAAATCACCTTCATACTCAAAAACTCCTTTGTGTATTTACTCAATTACTCTTCTGAGTTTTTGAGTTTACCATCTCAGTTAAATAAGTGAAAAGTAAAAACACACATTTACACAAAGGACTCATATACTCAAAAACTCACGGAGTAAGTAAAAACTCAAATGAGTAAAAGAAAGACACGCATGACGGTTATATCAAAATGTGAAGGGATAACCGATGTCATATTAGGGTATACCTCAGGTTAACCTATCCATAGTAGGTTAATCCGTATCTTTGTGACCATATTAATGATACCATCAATAAAGAGACCACTTAAACGTAACCAGAAAGGTGAAAATGCTCATTTTTGGCTACCTGCGTGCATCACTTCTGGACAGGATGCATCCCGCGCAAAAAATGCACTGAAACAATTCGCCCGTCAGCATGGCCAACGCATCGCCGGATGGTACGTGGACAATGCATCTGGCACCACGATGACCCGTCCGGAACTGTTACGCTTGCTGGATGATGCAGAGCCGGGGGATGCCATCCTGATTGAGCAGGTAGACCGACTCTCCCGTCTGGACGACGCGGGGTGGGGAAATACTGCGAAAGCAAATCACGATAAGCAGCTGGCCATCGTCAGTCTGGACCTGCCAACCAGTCATCTGGCTCTGGCCAGCGTCGTCGGCGATGATTTCACCCGCAGCATGCTGAAGGCCGTCAACGGCATGCTGCTGGATATGTTGGCCGCCATTGCCAGAAAAGACTACGAGGACCGGCGGAGACGCCAGGCGGAAGGTATCAGTAAGGCGAAAGCCGAAGGAAAATACCGGGGCAGGGTAGCCGATGCGCAGAAACATGAGCTGATACGTACGCTGCGCCTGACTCACGGAAAATCACTGCGTGAAACTGCCCGCCTGGCTGGCGTATCAAAAATGACTGTTATCCGCGTCTGCAACAATGCTAAAGAGTAAGGGCCCGTACCACCCCGAAACGGCCCCCGGTAAAACAGAAGGGTACCAGGACCTCAGCTCCGGTATAATACTGCCGGAATGAGCACACTCAAACCAACGGAGAAGCGGAATGTCCAGGCAGAAAAGGAAAGGGGCGGGAAGTCACCGGTTCCCCATGACGGGCTGTTTAAAACCTTCCTGACCCACACGGATACCGCCCGGGATTTTCTGGCCCTGCATCTGCCCGCAGAGCTGCTGCAGCTGTGCGACCTGACCACCCTGCAGCTGGAGTCAGGCTCCTTTATTGAGGAAAACCTGCTGACCTATTTTGCCGACGTGCTGTATTCCCTGAAAACCGCCGAGGGTGAGGGATACATTTATACGCTCATTGAGCACCAGAGTAGTCCGGACAGGCATATGGCGTTCAGGACTCATGCGGTACTCCATTGCCGCCATGCAGAAACACCTGGACGCAGGTCATGAGCAGCTGCCGCTGGTTATTCCGCTGCTGTTTTCCCACGGTCTCGTGGCAGCCCCTGGCCCTGTACGCTGAACTGGACGGAGCTGTTTGCCAGCCCGGGAGCAGCACGGAAACTGTATACCGGTGATTTTCCCTCATCGACGTCGGCGCCATCGATGACGATGAAATCATGAAACACCGCCGGATGGCTCTGCTGGAACTGATGCTCAAGCACGCACAAACCCGCGACCTGGCCGAGCTGACCGAGCATCTGGGTCACCCTGCTGATTGCGGGTTACACTACCGATGAGCAGCTGGTCACTTTGATGAACTGGATGCTGCAGACGGGAGACACGGCCAGACCCGAGGCATTCCTGCAGGAACTGGCCCGCCGGTCACCGCAACACGAGGAGATTTTAATGACTATTGCACAACGACTGGAACAGAAGGCCCGTGAAGAAGGACGCATGGAGGGCCTCCAGCTTGGCGAACAGCGCGGCATTGAGAAAGGTGAGCGCGAAGCGACCCTGAAAATAGCCCGCACGATGCTGCAAAGTGGCATCGACCGCATTACAGTAATGGGCATGACCGGTCTGACTGAAGAAGATCTGCAGCGCATTACCCACTGACACTATCGGGGTTGCCTGCTGGCGACCGTTCTTACTGGTCAACCTGCGCTGATGGTCATCAGTTTTCAGTGGTCGTCGTTGCTGACGGCCTCCCAGCCACAGCTTTTCGCTCCCACTGGGCCAGATAACAAGACAAGAGGCTGGTTTAGGTTCTCATGCTCCATAATTGAACCACCGCCCCTAAATAACTGATCCTAATACCGCTACACTTCAGCCAGCGCAACGTTTCACGGCTTTTGTGAATGATGTAGTTATCGACAATGAGCGTAATCGTTTTCGCCCGCCGGTATGTAGCCTTCAGATATTTCAACTGGCTGATTAAATAAGGATGAACATTTACTGTTTCCACCCACGTAGCTGACTTTTCCCGTACCGCTGTGCAGTGTCTGGCCCGGCGTGAAAACGCGCTTTTGCTGCCCGCGCAACTGCCAGTCAGCGCCAATTTTGGGATTGAGGTGAATATCCACTTAATCTTCGTAAAACACGGGGTTTTCTGCACTGTATTTCGCCAGTGCTTCATGGATAGCGACCATTTTTTCTTCTTTGAGTGGTTCACTGATACGCAGTGTCGGCGCGGCTCTCCGCCATACCAGTCCGGAAACAAGTAACCATCGCCGGATGGTTGAAGTATGTAGCGGACAACCGGTGACATCACGGATTTTTATAGCCAGCAGTTCGGTACTCCAGCGGGAACGCTGATAACCGAAATCGCCGGGAGAATGCTTGACAAGCTCACGCAGCAATGCGCAAATATGTTCGAACGGCCAGCGGCCCTCCCGCATCCAGACGGCAATGACTTCAGGCCTTCAGCACCAACCAGTTAATCCAGCGCCATCCGGATGAGCGGACACAGCAGAGCGTTATGGCAACATGACTGACGGTGTCACCACGATGCAGCATCAGCATGGCGGTGAGCCGCAGGCCGTGGTTTTGGGGATGCCTAACCGCGTCCGGCCTCAATGCGCGGCAATTTTTCTTCAAAGTGGAGGGCGAAGTACCTCGAGAAGCCATGTCCGGTGTTTCACGCGATAGTGTCCATTAAAAAAATGATGGGACACTATTTTCCCGAAACCGGAGCCTGCTGCACAGACGGTCTAAATGTGACGCTTACATTTGCACGAACCATATTAACCTCATCATTTTTTAAGTTACAGCAGGATCTGAGCTATATCCAGAAGCCTTTTCATCATCCCATTACCTGCTCCCGAAATGACTTAGAGCCTATCTCAATAGGACTTTATTCCAGACAATAAGACCACAGGCAAAATGCAACATGGCCTCGTAATTTTCAGTCTTCTTTTCGCATCGTGTCAGAACCCGGCGAAAGCGATTCATCCAGCTATGAGTTTTTTCGACAACCCAGCGATGGGCTTTGAAGTCCGTGTTTTTACTGGCATCTGACTCTTCTTTACGGGACTGGATATGCGGCTCGTAGCGGCGGCTCTGCAGATATGTTTTCAGCCAGCCTGCATCGTAACCTTTGTCCAGGCAGGAGTCTGAGTTTTTGCCCCGGACGACCCGTCTGAAGGGCATCGAGCGTATCCGCAACCAGTTTGATGTCGTGCGTGTTCGCTGCTGAGACAACCAGCGACAGAGGAAGCCCGCAGGCGTCCGTCAAAAGGCTGCGCTTTACGCCTTGTTTCCCTCTGTCAGTGGAGTTACGGCCTGTTTTTTTGTTCCTGACAGCGGCGATTTGGTGATACAGCCGTCCATTGACAGCCAGGACCAGTCAATGCTGTCCAGATGCCCGCAGGCAAGCAAACCGTTCTGCAGAAGCGCTCGAAGACTCCGGCATCGCGCCATTCCTGAAAGCGCCGGTGTGCAGAACTCGATGAACATATCCCGGTGGCGTTCAGGGCGTTCCACTGGCAACCGGTCCTGAGGACGAAGAATATGGCGTCCATGGCAGCGCGGTTATCAACGCGTTTCCGGTGCGTACCGAGTGGATGGCAGGTTTTGTGCTCAGGGGATAAGCGTGCCATTTTTTCCCAAAGTTCATCGCTGATCCGCCATTTGCTGCCTGTCATCTTTTCACCTTCAGAAATTATCAGTTACGACATTCTGACAATCCCTTAGAGCCTATCCCAGTAGGCGTAATTGGCGCAGCCAGTATGAACACGGACAGCGCGCAGAAACCGGAGCGTACACGTAGTACGTGAGGATTTCGAGCACTGCTCTGCTCGAAAAATGGCAAGTAAAATAGCCCTAATGGGATAGGCTCTTATGGGATAGGTTCTTATTAGGTGTTTCAGAACAACCTACAAGAATTAACGTAAAATAAACATCAGCGTAAATCGTAAAATTGCCAGGCTGTATTTACTCACTAGACTTTAATTAATTATAAGAATAAAGCACGTTCCAAGCCTATTCCATTAAAGTTAGTTACATCTTTTATATGAGAATCCCTCTATAAAAAAGTGGTTTCTTAGACTACATCTTAATGGTTGGTGGTGGTGTGTGTAATTTTAATAACTATAGATGCCAATCAGTTCTTTTGATTAATGAAAACCCTTGAAACAAGGGTCTTCATTAAAAAACAACACTGTTAATTAAATAATTTATTTAACTTCTATCCTATTAACTTCATTATGGGATCTCTGAAATTTCTTTCACTTCAGACTGGTCAATTTGCTGTTTTGACGCCATTAGCATCGGTGTACCCTATCAAACCTGCGCTGGTTTGGGCCGGTTTAACTTTACTGACTATAGCACGGCCGTCATGTGTATAGATGGCATAACTTGAACGTGTGCATCCCGATAGGGCCATGATGAAAAAGATGACGGTCGCAGCGTACATTAGCGATTTTCTCATAAGTCTCACCTTAACTGCATGAACATAGCTAAAATTGCACTCAATCTGATTAGGTCTCTTGGTAACGCCAAACCAGCCTATCAGCTTCGAATATGACGGGCATTCGTCTTTACGCCCCACAACCCGGCCAACGCACTGATGATCGCACCAATAAGCAAGGCAAAGAATGACCACAGAGCCGCACGCGCCAATGCATCTGCAGCTGCGGCAGCCTGCTCACGTGCTTCCTGTTTAAGCTCAGCATACTTTTGCTTCGCCTCATTAATTTTCGCTTCTGCTTCATTGAGACGTTGCTTAACGATTTGAGCTGTTTTTTCTTTAGTATCGATCAAGTTAGTGACTGTTTTATCAACTTCTGCAGGAGTCATGTCGGTGTTTTCACTCAGCGCTTTTTTCAATGAGTCCTGGTTGACATCCTGAGTAATTGCATCAGCACGCTTTTTCAGCTTACTAATCAGTTTCTGTATGATAGCGTCATTGCTATCAGGCTGGTTGAAGAAAGCCTTAATCGCATCACTCAAATCCGCTTTAGCACCATCAAGCTGCTGCTTCATAAATTCTGGCTGCAACGAAGGTATATCGCTCTTTTTCAATGCAGCTACCACATCCGGTTTTAGGTTTCCGGCTCAAGTTTTGTGTCGATGTCCAGCTGGTCAAAGAGATTTTTTCCCACATTTGCCACTCCGGAAGCACCGTTTCCAAGCGCAGAGCCTGCACCTGAAAGCAGGCTGCCAGAGGTGGAAGCTAGGGCGCCGAGCGCATTACCAGTCATCTTAGCGGCTGAGCCAACCAACAAGGTTCCCAGAACTGCAGCAACAATGAGCGCTGTAGCCCACACCAGAAAACCATGAATGAGACCATCATTTGTTGCCAGACGACCGGAGACGAAAGCGCCGATGGCAAGACTGACAATAATCGAGATTGCAGACCAGACGGCAACGGTTGTTCCCGCTCCGTTTACCGGATCGTCCGAAGCCGGGTCAACAATGGAAAGCCCAAGACTTGTACCCAGCGTTGACAACATTAATGACACGGCCAATACAGTGATCACACCGCCTATTACGCTACCCCATGATATTTTTTTTTCAAGAACCATCCCATTTTCCATTTTCATTTACGATCCTTTTCATGCTGTTAAAATTGTGTTAATTTTGCTGAAAGAGATGCCACAGTCTCAATCGAGCCATAATAAACATAGCAATAATAATCATTTATGCCAAATCTACGGAGGAAAATTATTACTTTAAATGCTATAATAATGAATAGTGCTTAAAGAGAGAATTTAACCTCGCCGTCATTTAATATAAAACTTAATTTTCCATTCCAAAGTTCTGCAAGAAAAACCGCGTGATGATCTATACTAGCGTCCTTTAATTTACGGGTAAGCCATGCTTCATCTTTCTCTATGGAACTGAGTTCAGTAATCCTGGCCTTACCATCTTTCATTACGATAACTGAAGGCATCTTGCCGCCATCGCATACAACCGTTATTTGACCATTTGGCTCTATCTGCGCATAAGTGACTTCCTGGAATATGATGGGGGATCCCTTGCGCATGAAGTTGAGAGGAAACATTCAATATATCAATTTTATTTCTTTTACTCGAAATGGCATCAATAAGAAAGCGCCCCTCTTTGATGATCGGTATTGGCTGACCTATAGTAACAGTGCGGAAAAAGTGTATACGCTTACTTAATGCATTCAATAACGAGATAAGAAATACGCCGATAAAGAGTACCAGTACATATTGATGCATAGGTATTGAATCGCTATAGATCACACCACCAATTATTCCACCCAGCACGAAATTGCCGATGAAGTCTACGGGGGTCATCTGAGAAAGCTGAGTTTTACCCGATAGATTTAGATGAGTAATTACAATAACAAAACCTATTACAAACTTAACAAGTGTATAACCATAGTATTCCATAACGACAGTCCTGTTGATCCTCACTGGTAGGGCTCCCTCAAATGAGAGCCCAAGTTAGTACTACTTTAGCCAGCAATTTCCTGTGCTACGCTTTCTCTGGACCAAATACGATGTCCTTTCATAGCATTACAAAATGCCTCAGCCAAATCCGCAGCCTTATCTCCCACGATAATACCTTCATCTGGTTTGGGCAACGGCAATGAATCATATAGCTTAAACGCTTTACCTTGCAGCCCTATCGCTTTCAGATGTTTAAATGCTTGGATCACGTAATGTTTAGCGTTGCCGTTTTTCATCAAGGAGTCAATGCTGTCTTCTCCTTCCGGTATGATAACGGCATCCACCATCACAGATGGATTGCCTTCTATGGTACCGTCGACCTCTATTTCATTACCTTGCAGAGAGGTTATTCTACCT
>CATOUR010000481.1:0-30152 GCA_951848785.1 Callosobruchus maculatus
TGTCGCACTCGAGCGGGTTCATCTGCTGCGGATCGCGGGAGCGCGCCACCTTCTCAACGGGCAGAGATTCCCCGGTGAGCGAAGCCTGCGCCACGAACAGATCGCGCGCCTGGATGATGCGCAAATCCGCCGGGATCATGTCCCCGGCCGCCAGCTTCACCAGATCGCCCGGCACCAGCTGGTCAATGGGCAGTTCAACCCAGGCGTATTCGCCGAGTTCGTTAATCACGCGCGAGACCGTCGCGGTGTTGCTGACCATCGCCTTCAGGGCGTCCGCGGCTTTGGTGGAGCGCGCTTCCTGTATAAAGTTCAGCAGCGTGGAGATACCCACCATCAGGGCAATAACGCCGGCGGCGAACAGATCTTCGGTAGCGTAAGAGATGATGCCCAGCACCGTCAGCAGCAGGTTGAACGGGTTGCGGTAGCAGAGCCACAGGTGCACCCACCACGGAGAGGGCTTTTGCGCCGGGATCTGGTTGTCGCCGTGCACGGCGCGAATTTTTTCAACTTCGGACGCGTTCAGCCCTTCCGGGTGACCGCCAAAGGCGCGCCAGACTTCGTTTTCATCCATCGCCGCCACGTTAAGGCAGCGCTCGGTCAGGGAGGCGGGAATTGTCGCTCCCGCGATATTTTTGCCGTTCGGCAGCGGATCGCGCGCAATCAGGCGATGTGGCAGATGGCGGCTCAGCTGTGCAAACAGCTGCCGGGTGATATTTTTCAGCATAGTCATTCCCCCGCATCCGCAATGGCGGACGCAGTCTTTCCCGCAGGCGTGGCAAAGCCGTACCTGTCAGGCACTTAATTTTTCAAGCAGGAACGTATGAACGTTGCTGCCCTCACGCCGGTGAGACAGCAAAAGGCTGGCTTACCGGAAAGAAGGTTTTCTCCTGGTCAGGAGAGGTGTGGGATCGGGATCCATGTCGCCTCCGGTAAGTAAAAAGTAGGGTGTCGGCACGCAGTATAGCGATTTAACCATACCGTTTGTGTTTAATCGGGCGGTATTATAACGCCCTGCAAATAAACCAAACGTAAACCAGACTTTGCCCATGGCGAATTCGCAGGATAGCATTAGGCTCAACTGACTATTTTATCGTTGTTACAGGGAATACAGCATGCAGAACCGCCTTACGATTAAAGACATCGCGCGTTTAAGCGGCGTGGGGAAATCGACCGTCTCACGCGTGCTGAACAACGAAAGCGGCGTCAGCGAGCGTACGCGCGAGCGCGTCGAGGCGGTCATGAATCAGCACGGTTTCTCCCCTTCCCGCTCCGCGCGCGCCATGCGCGGGCAGAGCGATAAAGTGGTCGCCATTATCGTCTCGCGTCTGGATTCTCTCTCCGAAAACCTTGCCGTGCAGACCATGCTGCCCGCCTTTTACGAGCAGGGTTATGATCCGATCATGATGGAGAGCAAATTCTCGCCGCAGATGGTGGAGGAGCATCTCGGTATGCTTCAGCGACGCAACATTGATGGCGTGGTGCTGTTCGGCTTTACCGGCCTTAAAGAAGATGTCCTCAAGCCCTGGCAGCCGTCACTGGTGCTGCTGGCGCGCGACGCCAGCGGGTTTGCTTCTGTCTGTTACGATGACGAAGGGGCGATTGTGATCCTGATGCAGCGCCTGTATGAGCAGGGCCATCGCTATATCAGCTATCTCGGCGTGCCGCATGCCGACATCACGACCGGCAAGCGTCGTCATGAGGCGTACCTGGCGTTTTGTAAAAAACATAACCTGCCCGCCGTGGCCGCGCTACCCGGGCTGGGCATGAAGCAGGGATATGAGCAGGTCGCCAGCGTGCTGACCCCGCAGACCACGGCCCTGGTGTGCGCCACGGATACCCTGGCGCTGGGTGCGAGCAAATATTTGCAGGAGCAGCGCATCGGGGAACTGCAGTTAGCGAGCGTGGGAAACACGCCGCTGATGAAGTTCTTACACCCCGAGATTATCAGCGTCGATCCGGGCTACGCCGAGTCAGGCCGACAGGCGGCCGCGCAGCTGATAGAGCAGATCAACGGGCGCGCTGAGCCGCGCCAGATCGTTATTCCTGCCCGTCTCTCTTAGTCCTTTCGCTTTCATGCGCAACAGCGATCGTTCCATGAATCATGGTACAGGATATTGCCTTCGGTATACTTCCAGGTAATTGCCTCATAGCGCAGCTCCAGCGTTTCCAGGTGGGTACTGGTCATACTGCCGGGGGAGAGATACGGCGCTACCGTTGTGAACTTGACGTTTTCCAGAATAATATTGAAATACTCAGCCTCAATCCCAGACTCAAGAATACGGTACATTTTAATTGTCGACTTCGCCTTATTAGTGGTTATCTGTATTGAAATGTTTGGCCTTTTACCATTTCACATAGCAGCCAAAAACAATCATGACCACAATGAAGAAAAGACCAATTGGCCAGACAGGGCTGCCGGGGAAGAAATGGGCCTGTATCAGGGCAAACAGGATTGTTAACGCGGCCGGGCCGTAAACCGAAAATATAATTCGCGCCTGCCAGCGTAAAAAACGTTTGATGTAATTCATCATTGTTATCTGATCAACCTGGTGATGATATCCGCAATGTCGTCATCAGATGCCCATTGCGCACGTGTCGCGCCCGTCCTGCGAAACACAGGCTCAATGAGAAAATAAAGCATTTCAAGCCCTTGAGCATAAAGTGCCGAGTACCAGGCGGGAAATTCAACGTGCAGACGATACGCGCTATCCGCGGCTTGCTGTACTACCCCATACAGCCAAATAAAAGCAATACCTCGGGAAGCCCATCTTCCGGCAATGGCGCTTAATTCGAGGCTGATATTTAATCCAAGGCGAACGCAGGCGGCAACGGCTAATGTAAACCCGGCACCGGTAAGGCTAACCGCAGCGATGTGGACATTTACAGCCATTAGCCGCTGTTTAATATACTCTAACTGTTCAGGATTTTTGTATTTGAAAACTTCCTCAAAATACAGTCTAAGCATTTCATAGACTACATCCACACCGCTTACTAATTTATAAACGGCATCTCTGAAGCGTAGGTCTTCGCTCTTCTGTCTCAGGCAAACATCATTGTATTCATCAGTGAAACATGAGGCGTAATACAACAGCCGAGTGGCGCCTTCCCCTATCATATTCACCTGTGTTTTGACGTTCTGGCCGACCGCAGTAACAGCATGGTCGAGTTTAAGCGCAAGTATTTTACTGGCCTGTAAATAACTGACGATCTCGTTGTTCCCGTACATTATTGCTCTACGTTTATTTCAGTATATGAAGACAAGCTTATGCCTGAAACCGACTGTAAAGTTCCGGCCAGATCATGTTTAAGATCTTCCCTGTATTTTTAAGATATTGACCTGATATTTTTTAAACACCCTTGAGAAGAAATTGATAAAAACTGCGAGTGAAATGCAATCCAGTGTGCCCTCACACAGCGGATTATTGTGATCTTCGCCTGATTTCGGGAACGTTCCCATTTTCGCCGTCGCGCTCAGGGAGTAGGCTTGCGTTCAGGTCATTCATCCCTTCACCATCTGTCATGAGGTTTCATGATGAGTAAAGTCAAACAAGCCGATATCGATCGGTTGATCGTCCTGGTAGGCGGCCGTGAAAACATTGCCACCGTCAGCCACTGCATTACCCGCCTGCGCTTCGTGCTGAACGATCCGGCTAAAGCTAACCCAAAAGCCATTGAAGAGCTTTCAATGGTCAAAGGCTGCTTCACCAACGCCGGGCAGTTCCAGGTGGTGATTGGTACCGAAGTGGGCGATTACTATCAGGCTCTGCTGGCGACGACCGGGCACGCTTCCGCCGACAAAGAGCAGGCGAAGAAGGCCGCGCGTCAGAATATGAAGTGGCACGAGCAGCTTATCTCCCACTTCGCAGAGATCTTCTTCCCGCTGCTGCCGGCGCTGATCAGCGGGGGCTTAATTTTAGGCTTCCGCAACGTCATCGGCGATGTGCCGATGAGCGACGGCAAAACCCTGGCGCAGATGTACCCGGCGCTGCAAAGCATCTATGACTTCCTGTGGCTGATTGGCGAAGCGATCTTCTTCTACCTGCCCGTCGGGATCTGCTGGTCAGCGGTGCGCAAAATGGGCGGAACGCCGATTCTTGGCATCGTGCTCGGCGTCACGCTGGTCTCTCCGCAGTTAATGAACGCTTACTTACTTGGTCAGCAGGTGCCTGAGGTGTGGAACTTCGGCCTGTTTACCATCGCCAAAGTGGGCTATCAGGCGCAGGTGATCCCCGCGCTGCTGGCCGGGCTGGCGCTGGGCTTTATTGAGACGCGCCTGAAGCGCATCGTGCCGGACTACCTTTATCTGGTGGTGGTGCCGGTCTGCTCGCTGATCCTGGCGGTATTTCTGGCGCACGCCTTTATCGGTCCGTTTGGCCGCATGATTGGTGACGGCGTGGCCTTCGCGGTGCGTCACCTGATGACCGGCAGCTTCGCGCCGGTTGGGGCCGCGCTGTTTGGCTTCCTGTATGCCCCGCTGGTGATCACCGGCGTGCACCAGACGACGCTGGCGATCGATATGCAGATGATCCAGAGCCTGGGCGGCACGCCGGTCTGGCCGATTATCGCCCTGTCTAATATCGCGCAGGCCTCCGCGGTTACCGGCATCATCATCGTCAGCCGTAAGCACAACGAGCGTGAGATCTCCGTTCCGGCAGCTATCTCCGCTTACCTCGGCGTTACCGAACCGGCGATGTACGGTATCAATCTGAAATATCGCTTCCCGATGCTCTGCGCGATGATCGGCTCTGGCCTGGCGGGTTTGCTGTGCGGCCTGAACAGCGTGATGGCGAACGGGATTGGCGTGGGCGGCCTGCCGGGAATCCTCTCCATTCAGCCCGCGTTCTGGCAGGTGTTTGCGCTGGCAATGGCGGTGGCGATTATCGTCCCAATGGCGCTGACTACCGTGGTCTACCAGCGTAAGTTCCGTCAGGGCACGTTGCAGATTGTATAATTACTCTTCGGGGCGCAGTTGCGCCCCTTCGCATTTGCAGGAACGTACTATGAATACCCTTCCTCACTGGTGGCAAAACGGCGTCATCTATCAGATTTACCCAAAGAGTTTCCAGGACACCACCGGCAGCGGCACGGGCGATCTGCGCGGCGTGACGCAGCGCCTGGACTACCTGAAAACCCTCGGCATTGACGCCATCTGGCTGACGCCGTTTTATATCTCGCCGCAGGTGGATAACGGCTACGACGTGGCGAACTACATCGCCATCGACCCGACCTACGGCACGCTGGACGACTTTGACGAGCTGGTCGCCCAGGCGCACGCGCGCGGCATCCGCATCGTGCTGGATATGGTGTTTAACCATACGTCGACGCAGCACGCCTGGTTCCGCGAATCGCTGAACAAAGCGAGCCCGTACCGCCAGTTCTATATCTGGCGCGACGGCACGCCGGACGAGCTTCCCAATAACTGGCGCTCCAAGTTTGGCGGCAACGCCTGGCGCTGGCACGCCGAAAGCGAGCAGTATTACCTGCACCTGTTCGCGCCGGAGCAGGCGGACCTCAACTGGGAAAACCCGGAGGTGCGCGCCGAGCTGAAAAAGGTGTGCGAGTTCTGGGCCGATCGCGGCGTGGACGGTTTACGTCTCGACGTGATTAACCTGATTTCGAAAGATTGGTCCTTCCCGGACGATCCCTTCGGCGATGGTCGTCGCTTCTACACCGACGGGCCGCGCATCCATGAATTTCTTCAGGAGATGAGCCGCGACGTCTTTACCCCGCGTAACCTGATGACGGTAGGCGAGATGTCCTCCACCTCGCTGGAAAACTGCCAGCAGTATGCATCTCTGGACGGGCGCGAGCTGTCAATGACCTTCAACTTCCACCACCTGAAGGTGGATTACCCCGGCGGCGAAAAATGGACAAAGGCGAAGCCGGACTTCGTGGCGCTGAAGACCCTCTTTAACCACTGGCAGCAGGGGATGCACAACAAAGCGTGGAACGCGCTGTTCTGGTGTAACCACGATCAGCCGCGCATCGTGTCGCGCTTTGGCGACGAAGGGGAACACCGCGTGGCGGCGGCGAAAATGCTCGGCATGGTGCTGCACGGCATGCAGGGCACGCCGTATATTTATCAGGGCGAAGAGCTGGGCATGACCAATCCGCACTTCAGCCGCATCACCGACTACCGCGACGTGGAAAGCCTGAACATGTTTGCCGAACTGCGCGCAAACGGCCGCGATGCGGAGGAGCTGCTGGCGATTCTGGCGTGCAAATCCCGCGATAATGGCCGCACGCCGATGCAGTGGGACGCCTCGCACAACGCGGGCTTTACCGCGGGCGAGCCGTGGATTGGCGTTTGCGATAATTACGAGACGGTGAACGCCCGGGCCGCGCTGGACGACCCGGACTCGGTGTTTTACACCTATCAGTCGCTCATCAGGCTGCGTAAAACCCTGCCGGTGCTGACGTGGGGAGACTATGAAGATTTGCTCCCGACACACCCTTCCCTGTGGTGCTACCGCCGCCGGTGGCAGGGACAAACGCTGATAGTGGTGGCAAACCTGAGCGGCACATCTAAGGAATGGCACGCAGACGCTCCGGGCGGCGAGGCGCGGATCGTGATGAGTAACTACCCTGCCCCCCATATGTCTTCGCTCCGTCCGTTTGAAGCCGTGTGGTGGTTACAGGAGTAACTTCCCCGCCGGGCGCCCGTCGCGCCCGGCTTATTTTGCTGTTTTTGTTGAATAATTAAGCAAAATTTTGCCTCTGCGCATTTACAATCGCTCCAGCGCCCGCCGTTTGTACTCTCGTCTTTTTACTTTGTTCTGAATCAAAAAAATCGCAAACATGTTTGATGCAAATCACTATATGTAGAACTTAAAATGCATCCCGACCCAACATATTGTATCTATCGTCTACAATTCCAACAACAAGACGGCGCTTACGCTGGCCGGAATTGTGGATAACACGAACCGGGAACGCGGGAAGTCTTTGGCCTGCCGAGCAATAAGCCCGGTGAATACTTCCCCACCTCTGTGGATAACCTGTTTTTAAAATGGAGTGATCATGACACCGCATGTGATGAAACGTGATGGCTGTAAAGTGCCGTTTAAATCAGAGCGCATCAAAGAAGCCATTCTGCGTGCAGCTAAAGCAGCGGGAGTCGATGACGCAGATTACTGCGCCACCGTCGCAGAAGTCGTTAGCAGCCAGATGCATGAACGCAGCCAGGTGGATATCAATGAGATCCAGACTGCGGTAGAAAACCAGCTAATGTCTGGCCCCTACAAGCAGCTGGCGCGCGCCTACATTGAGTACCGTCACGACCGTGACGTCCAGCGCGAGAAGCGCGGTCGCCTGAACCAGGAGATCCGCGGCCTGGTGGAGCAGACCAACTCCTCGCTGCTCAATGAAAACGCGAATAAAGACAGCAAAGTAATCCCGACCCAGCGCGACCTGCTGGCCGGTATCGTCGCCAAGCACTATGCGCGCCAGCATCTGCTGCCGCGCGACGTGGTATCGGCGCACGAGCGCGGTGAAATCCACTACCACGATCTCGACTACTCGCCGTTCTTCCCGATGTTCAACTGCATGCTGATCGACCTGAAGGGCATGCTGACCCACGGTTTTAAAATGGGTAACGCCGAGATTGAACCGCCAAAATCCATCTCCACCGCGACGGCGGTCACGGCGCAGATCATCGCCCAGGTCGCGAGCCACATTTACGGCGGCACCACCATCAACCGCATCGATGAAGTGCTGGCCCCGTTCGTAACCGAGAGCTTCAACAAGCACCGTAAAACGGCGGAAGAGTGGCAGATCCCGGACGCCGACGGTTACGCCCGCTCCCGAACGGAGAAAGAGTGCTACGACGCCTTCCAGTCGCTGGAATACGAAGTGAACACGCTGCATACCGCCAACGGCCAGACGCCGTTTGTGACCTTTGGCTTTGGTCTCGGCACCAGCTGGGAGTCGCGCCTCATTCAGCAGTCCATCCTGCGCAACCGTATTTCAGGCCTGGGTAAAAACCGCAAAACGGCGGTGTTCCCGAAACTGGTCTTCGCCATCCGCGACGGGCTGAACCACAAGTTTGGCGATCCGAACTACGACATTAAACAGCTGGCGCTGGAGTGCGCGAGCAAGCGCATGTACCCGGACATCCTGAACTACGACCAGGTGGTGAAGGTCACCGGCTCGTTCAAAACGCCAATGGGCTGCCGCAGCTTCCTCGGCGTGTACGAAGATGAGAACGGCGAACAGATCCACGACGGGCGCAACAACCTGGGCGTAATCAGCCTTAACCTGCCGCGCATCGCGCTGGAGGCGAAAGGTAATGAAGAGGCCTTCTGGACGCTGCTGGACGAGCGTTTACAGCTGGCGCGTAAGGCGCTGATGACCCGCATTGCGCGCCTTGAAGGGGTGAAAGCCCGCGTCGCGCCAATCCTTTATATGGAAGGGGCCTGCGGCGTGCGCCTGAAGGCGGACGATGACGTTGCTGAGATCTTCAAAAACGGCCGCGCGTCGATCTCGCTGGGCTATATCGGTATTCACGAAACCATTAACGCGCTGTTTGGCGACAGGCACATTTACGACAGCGATACCCTGCGCGAGAAAGGCATCGCCATTGTTCAGCGCCTGCGCGATGCGGTGGACCAGTGGAAAGACGAAACCGGCTACGGTTTCAGCCTGTACAGTACGCCGAGCGAAAACCTGTGCGATCGCTTCTGCCGCCTGGACACCGCCGAGTTCGGGATTGTGGAAGGGGTGACCGACAAAGGGTACTACACCAACAGCTTCCACCTCGACGTTGAGAAGAAGGTGAACCCGTACGACAAGATCGACTTCGAAGCGGCCTACCCGCCGATCGCCAGCGGCGGCTTCATCTGCTACGGCGAGTACCCGAACATTCAGCATAACCTGAAGGCGCTGGAAGACGTGTGGGATTACAGCTACCAGCACGTGCCGTACTACGGGACCAACACGCCAATCGACGAGTGCTACGAGTGCGGCTTTACCGGTGAGTTTGAGTGCACCAGCAAAGGCTTCACCTGCCCGAAATGCGGTAACCACGATGCGGCCCGCGTCTCCGTCACCCGCCGCGTGTGCGGCTATCTCGGCAGCCCGGACGCGCGTCCGTTTAACGCCGGCAAGCAGGAAGAGGTGAAGCGCCGCGTGAAGCATTTAGGGAATGGGCAGATCGGGTAAGTTCCGTATACTCCCCCTCACCCTACCCCTCTCCCTCAAGGGAGAGGAGACTCTTCCCCCCTCTCCCCGTGGGAGAGGGCCGGGGTGAGGGTTAAGGCATCACATCAGGCTAACGCTATGAACTATCACCAGTACTACCCCGTCGATATCGTCAACGGCCCCGGCACCCGCTGCACGCTCTTTGTATCGGGCTGCATTCACGAGTGCCCCGGCTGCTACAACAAAAGCACCTGGCGCTTAAATTCCGGCATGCCGTTCACCGCTGAAATGGAAGACCGCATCATCAGCGACCTGAACGACACGCGCATCAAACGTCAGGGGATTTCGCTCTCCGGCGGCGACCCGCTGCATCCGCAAAACGTGCCGGATATTCTGAAGCTGGTGAAACGCATTCGCCGCGAATGTGCGGGAAAAGATATCTGGGTCTGGACGGGCTATAAGCTGGATGAACTGAATGCTGCTCAGAGGGAAGTAGTGGATCTAATTAACGTGCTGGTCGACGGCAAGTTCGTGCAGGATTTAAAAGATCCCATGCTTATCTGGCGAGGCAGCAGTAACCAGGTTGTGCATCATCTGCGTTAATCGCTAAAGCCGTTTATTGGCAACAAGGTAAACGGCTGATTTCTCTCGCTTACCTACGGCTACTACAAATACTGTCACAACGTTGTCGCGCACCTGATAGACCAAACGATAACCAGATGATTTAAGCTTGATTTTGTAGCAGTCCGGCAGTCCGTGTAAACGGGATGACTCTTTTTTAGGCTCCAGCAGTACATCGGCCAGCTTCTTCTTAAACTGCGCTTTTACGGTGTCGCCCAGTTTTTGCCACTCCTTCATCGCTCTCGGATCGAATTCCAGTTCATAAGTCATCCAGACTAACCTTAATTCCCTTTTGCGGATTATCCAGCCGCTCCCGGACGGCCTGGATCAATTCATCTTCGCTGTCGCTGATTGTGATTGTTTTCAGCGGCATACGCCCCGTCTCTGCGACGTACTGAAACAGCAATCGGACGGCTTCCGTTGGGGTGATGTTGAGTTTTTCCAGCACGGCATAAGCCTCGTTTTTAAGTTTGTCATCAAGACGGACGTTCAGCGTGGCCATTATGCCTCCTGTCATTACGATTATGTAATGCATTTTAGCATTACATTCGCATTACATCGAATTCTGGATAACGCCTCTCAAAACCGGCTCAAACTCTCCACGGCCTCAGCCTTAAACGCCGCAAAATCCTCGCACTAGCACAGGCGCGCCATCGCGCGTTCACGCAGGAAGGTGACGAAAATGTCGTAAATGGCCATCGCCTCTTCGTATTCACTCCTGCTAATCGCAAGCAGGAAAATCACATGGGCTGTTTCATCTCCCCACTGAATGCCCTGCGGCGCCAGCACCGTGTAGACCACCGTTTTTTGCGCCAGCAGGCCGAGGGAGTGCGGCAGCGCGATGCCGTCGCCAAGCATGGTGCTGACGATGGCCTCACGCTCGATGACCGAATCCAGAAACTCCGCCCCGACAAAGCCCTCGCGTTCGAGCTGCTCGCACAGTTCGCGGAACAGGGTTTGCTGGTCGACGGGCTTGTCGATAATGCGGAAATGGGCCGCGTCGAAGTATTTCTCCAGCATCCACGGGCGGGTTCTGTCCACCAGCACCAGCTTGCCGATCTGCTCCAGCTGATAGTCGGTCGGGAACGGCGCGATCGTCACCACCGGTTTGGATTTCTCGCTCACGCGGGCGGTGGAAATAACAAAGTCCTCGACGACGGTATCCGCCTGCTCGTACTCGCGCAGGGTGAGCGTACGCACAATCTCAATCTGCGGGTATTTACGCTGGAGCACCGCCTCGATCATCCGCACCATCGCGTTTCCGGCGTCGCACACCAGCAGCACGCGCGGCTGGCGCTGGTAGCCGATGTTGTAGTGACGCTCCAGCCCGACGCCGATGTGCAGCACCAGGAAGCCAATCTCGTTTTCGCTGATCGCGTACGGGGTATATTTCCCCCAGCTCGACACGGCCGCGAGGGTCATGTCCCACGCCATCGGATAGTGCTGCTTGATGTTATCCAGCAGCGGATTGGGGATCATGATTTGATACCGCACGCGGGTGATCATGGTTTTGATGTGCGTGAGCAGATCCGCGTGCAGCTGTTCGTCGCTGAGCAGGTTGTAGTTATAGTGGGTATTGATGTAGCGCAGGATGTAGTTGACCAGCGCCTCATCGTCGTCGGCGTTAATCGCGCTGGGGGCGATCTCCTGGATCTGCCGCGCCGCAATGTGCACGCACAGCCAGCTCTCTTCCGAAGGTGAAAGCGCTTTGTCGGCCAGCTGCTGGATGGACGCCGCGATAGCTTTCGCCGCCTCGCGCACGTTGTCCTCCACGTCTTCCGCCTGAAATTCCGGCAGCGGGTAACCTTCGCTGATGCGCCGCACCGACACCGCGCAGTACAGGCGCAGGAACAGCTCGCCCTCGTCGGTCAGGCGAATGTGATGGCGGGTCAGCGCGTCGTGCAGTACGGGCACCATCTTTTCCGCCACGCCCGCGTTGAGCGCCACCTCGGTAACCAGCGGGTTCAGGCTGTCCTGCTGCGCCAGCTCCCACAGGAGGTCGGTCAGGCAGGCGCGGATCGCCATCTCGCGGCCAAACAGCTTCATGCCGTGGCGCGGGCGGGTTTCCAGCGTCAGGTTGTAACGGTGGAACCACTCGCGTACCTCCACCATGTCGCTCTGCAACGTGGCGCGGCTGACAAACCACTCGTCCGCCAGGTCCTCCAGCTTAAGGGAAAACGCCGAGGTCAGAAAACGCACCACCAGATAGTGCACGCGCTCCGGCCCGGTTCGCGGAATGCGCAGCGCGCGCGGATGCGATGCCTGTAGCTGCTGGTAACGTTCAGCATCATCAATTTTAAGCTGATAGCCGTTACCGCGGCTCAGAACGAACTGCGCGCCGTGGCTCGCCAGCAGCGCGTTCAGGGCGGTGATATCCGCCCGGACGGTTCGCGTGGAGACCGACAGCCGCTGCGCCAGCTCGTCCTGCGGCAGCGTCTCGTTTTGCAACAGATCGAAAAGTTGCGCTAAACGTTGGTTCGGAAATCGCACGTCGTCGTCCTCTTACTGCTCAGGGTGAAATAACCATCTGGGATGGGCTGCCGACCGGGGTGTAGTCTGGCTCAACGCTCAGCCTGCCGTCCTGCGCCACGCGGAAGCGGGTAATGTTGTCGCTGCGCTGGTTCATGACGTACAGCCAGCGTCCCTGCTTATCGAGCGTCAGGGTTCGCGGATAGTCACCGCGCGTCCAGACATCGTCCCGGTGCGTCAGCGTCCCTTCCGCCGTTACGGTAAAGTGCCCGATGCTGTTATGCAAACGGTTAGCGACATACAGCTGTTTACCATCGGCGCTTAACGCCAGCCCGGCGGCAAAGCTGGTGCCCCTGTAACCGTCCGGCAGGGCTGAAACCGTTTTACCTTCTTTGAGCCTGCCGCTGCTGTCCAGCGCATAATGGGTGAGCGTAGAGGCTTCTTCGTTAATCAGCCACAGAGCGTCTCCCTTCGGCGTAAAGACAAAGTGGCGCGGCCCGGCACCTTTTGATGAGGCGCTGATAAACGGCGGATCGTTCGGCGTCAGCTTGCCGCTTCGATCGTCAAAGCGGTACTGGTAGATGCGATCCAGCCCCAGATCGGTAGAAAACACATACTTCCCGCTCGGATCGGCAGCGATCATGTGCGCGTGGGGGCCGTTATGATCGCTGATGGCAAAGCTGCCCTCAACGGCAGCTTCAGGCTTCGCCGCCCCCGGTTCGCCCCGATCCTGATGCGTGTCCGTGGCCTCACCCAGGCTGCCGTCTGCGTTGACGGGCAGCACCGCGATCGATCCGCTGACGTAGTTCGCCACCAGCAGGTGCTGGCCGTTCGGCGTTAGCGACAGGTACACCGGCCCCGCACCGCCGGAGGAGACCTGATTCAGCTCGCTCAGCTCGCCGTTATCGCCCACGCGCAGCGCCTGCACCACGCCCTGCTCCACCTCGCTTGCCAGATACAGCGTTTTGCCGTCGTGAGAGACGGTCAGCTGCGCCGCGTTCGGGAGCCTGCTCACCAGCGTTTTATCGCCGAGCGCGCCGGTGTTCGGGTCGACGGTAAAGCGGTACAGCCCCTCGCCGTTGGGGTTATAGGTGCCAACCCAGGCGTACTGCGGCTGGGCGATAGCGGCAGTGGCAAGCAACGAGAGTGAAGCGACAAGCAGGTTTTGGGTGTGCATGGTGGCTCCTTCAGGTTTGTGCGGCGTGTTTCCCCTCACCCTAACCCTCTCCCCAAAGGGGAGAGGGGACGATTACACCCTCTCCTCTTTGGGGAGAGGGCTGGGGTGAGGGGTAAGGTTTTGTTTTACTTTACCAGCTTCTTCGTCATCGCAAGCAGCGTACGCACGTCTTCCGGACGCGTATCGCCGCTGTCTTTGTCGATAATCGAGCTGTAGATATGCGGAATGATTTTGCTCACGCCCGCATCCAGCGCGATCTGCAGGATCGCCTCGAAGTTATCCAGATCGATTCCCCCGGTCGGCTCCAGCCAGAAGTCGTGCCGGGCGCAGGCTTCCGCCACCGCTTTATACTCGTCGCGACACTTGAGGCCGCCCATCGGGAAGTATTTGATCGAGCTGCCGCCGAAATCCTTCAGCAGGGCAATCGCCGTTTCAACCGGCACAATGCCGTCCGGTGCCGCGCTGCTCAGCGGGCCGGTGGAGATTTTCACCATCCCGACGGTGCCGGTCGGTGAGACCAGTCCGTTGACCACGGACTCATTCTGCCCCAGCAGCGCGCGGCTGGTGGCCACGCCGGTGAAAACTTGGTTAACGTGCTGCGGCTGAACCTGGCGGGAGATTTCGCTTACCATCGCCGACTGGTTCGGATCGCCCGCGCCCAGCCCTACGGAGAGCGCATTATCAATCAGCGCCGCGTACTCACGCATATCAGCGACCGCGCTCGCCACGTCCGGATAGTTTTTGGAGAGCACGCCCACCAGCACATGGCCTTCCGCCGCCTCGTAAATGGCGCTGGCGTTGGCTTTCGAGCCTGCCAGCACGTTCAGGCAGACGCGGTCACGGTAAAAATTGGGGGTCAGTTTCATGCTTTTTTCTCCTGTCCTAATACTTCGCTAATGCGTCGGTACACGATGTTCAGCTGGTCAGCGCTCACGCTGCGCACGTCCGCTTCGATGATCCCTTCGTTGGCCTTGTAGCCACGGAAGTAAATGGCGTATTCACCCTGCTTCAGCTGCGCGACAAGGTCGCCGGTGCCGACGCCGGTGGTCGCTTCGTCAAACTTAATCTCGGTGCGCGCGATGTCGCGACCGGCGCTGTCCCAGACCACGCGCACCGTGACGCCGTTCAGGGTGTTGAGCGCGTCGATAAACGGCGTCATTTTTGCCACCATCTCCGCCCCGCTCTCTTTGGTTGCCGTCAGGTAGTGTTCGATGGCGCAGGTCAGGCCAAGGATGCCCTCTTTACCCACCTTCATGGCGCGGCCAATGCCCGCCGTCTGACGCTTCACCCATTCAACATATTGAGTTTTGCCGATCACCAGCCCGCTGGTTGGCCCTTCGATCGCCTTCGCGCCGCTGTAGATAACAAGAGAAGCGCCGGATCGGTAGTACACGTGCAGATCTTCTTCCGCTGCGGCATCGACGATCAGGGGCAGGTCGTGCTTACGCGCCACGACCGCCGCCTGCTCAACGCTGAGCATGCTTTTCTGCACGCAGTGGTGCGATTTGATGTAGAGGATCGCCGCGGTGCGCGGGGTGATCGCCGCCGCCAGCTGATCGGCAGAGCATTCGTTGGCGTAGCCCGCCTCTACCAGCCTGCCGCCGCCCAGCGCCACCATGGTGCCCACCGGCGCGCCGAAGTTTACGTTGTGGCCTTTCGGCAGCACGATCTCGTTGTTTTCAATCGGGGTGACGTGCAGGTTTTCCAGCAGCCAGTCGCTGTCCTTCACCAGCACTGCCGCCACGGACTGGGCAATGCCCGCTGACGCGCAGGAGACCACCGTCGCGCCCTCCACGTCCAGCAGCTTCGCGATGTATTCCCCGGTTTTGTTAACCAGATCCTTCATCTCGAAGTAGTGATTCATGCCGTCCATCGCCGCCTGCACCACCTCCGGGCGCGGCGTGGAGACGCCCAGCGCCGTCATGCGGCCAGAGGTGTTAATAACCTGCTTTAAGTGGTACTTCTCATAAATCGAAGGCATGTTCCGTGCTCCCTTGTTCGGTCATGTAGCCCTTGCCCGCGCGGATCGCGGCAAGCGGCACCAGAATGTGTTCAGCCTGCAGGCTGTCGTTTTCAGCATCCGTCAGCACCGTCGGCTGGCGCTTAACGGTGAACAGCGTCAGGTCGGCGTCGAGGCCGGGCTCGATACGCCCTTTGCGCGTCAGGCGCAGGCCGTCGGCGGCGTTCGCGGTGACGCAGTCAATTACCTGCGGCAACGACATGCCGATGGCGAGGAATTTCGACATCACGCTTGCCAGCGAGCCGACCGGGCCGTTAATGCGGTTGCGGCAGTAGATATCCGAGCTGATGGTGTGTGGCAGAATGCCCATCGCGATGGCGCGTTTCGCCACCTCAAAGCTGAAGCTCGCCGTACCGTGGCCAACGTCCAGGCGCACGCCGCGCTTCAGGGCGGAGGTGATGGAGGCGCGCAGCTCGCCGGAGGGCGTC
This sequence comes from Callosobruchus maculatus, assembly GCA_951848785.1. Lineage (NCBI taxonomy): Eukaryota > Metazoa > Arthropoda > Insecta > Coleoptera > Chrysomelidae > Callosobruchus > Callosobruchus maculatus. The sequence goes on from CATOUR010000481.1 coordinate 15,851, forward strand.
AGAATGCGGTTTGGCTTGCCGTTGTAGCAGTGGGTAATGATGTCGCCGGAGCTTAACAGCTCGGCAATTTCGTCGAGGTTCGGCGGATTGTTGCCGATGTGCACCATCAGCGGCAGGTCGCCGTTCTCTTTCTGAATGGCCTTCGCGCGCTCCAGCGGGGTAATACCGTTTTCCCCCACCACGCTGCTGCTCATTCGTGCCTTCAGGCCGACGATAAAATCAGGATGGCGCTTCACCGCCTGCTTTACGGCATCGGCATCAATATTCGCCATATTGGCCAGCTCGTTCTGGGCAATCAGCCCCACGCGGGAGATATTCAGCAGGGCAAACACCTCGGTTGAGGCTTTGCGGGTGATGTCATAGAAATCGTCCACATCGTCGGCACCGGTACTGCCCGCGTCCACCACGGTGGTGACGCCGGTGGCAATGCCGACGCTGTCCGGTTCGTCGTGATAAATGGGGGAGTTCGGGTAGCAGTGAACGTGGGAGTCAATCCAGCCCGCGCTGACGAACACGTTACCGTTAAGCTCAACCGTTTTGCGGGCGGGAGCGTCAATTTCGCCTGTCGCGGCGATCTTCCCGTCCTGAATGGCGATATCGGTCAGGGTATCGTCGGCAAGGCGCGCACGGCGCAGGAGTAAATCAAACATAAGGTTCTCCTGATAAATCGGGCGCCGGAGCGCCCGCGGGTATTAAAGGGCGACCGGGAACAGCCAGCCCAAAATCATTGCGCCGAGGATGGCGCCACCGGTGATCGGCTTCTGCCAGATGTAGAACAGCAGCGCACCCACCAGGGAGCCGACGCCGATAGGAATGGAGGCCGTCATGGCGCTGAGGATAATCAGCGGACCGAGGAAGCGGCCGGAAGCGTTGCCCGCGCCCATCATCACGTCTGCACCGTAGGTAGAGTTACTCTGGTTGATGGTGAACTTACGCGCCAGGATGATGACGTAGCCAATCGCCAGGCCAATCACCAGGCCGGTAATCAGCGAGGCAATGAAGTTGGTCACCGGGAACATGATCCCCGCACCCAGCAGCAGCGCCGGCACGCCGAGCCCCACGCCGGTCTGGATCGCCCCGCCGATGTCGAGGATCCCCACCAGCGAGCCTTCGATAATACGGGCGAACAGGAAGCTCGCGCCGAACGCGGCCACCGCGCCGTACACGCCGGTATCAATCCCCGCCTTCAGCATCGCCACGAAGGCCACTTCGTTAAACGCGCCGATGCCGTAGAGGTAGTACATGTGCGTCCCGGCAAACACGCCGGAGGAGAGCAGGCCAACGAAGATCGGGAACGACCAGTCGGCATACCAAAAACCTTTATTCTGTTCCATTGGAGGCTCCTGTTATTTACCGCTGAGCGAGTTGTGGATCATGTCGAGCCAGTTCGGCACCGTCAGATGGAAGGATTCGATCATCTTCATGTCGAAGCCGCGGAAGAAGCCGCTCAGCACGAAGAGCAGAACGATGGCCGCCATCATCACCTTAGTGACGTGGTTCCAGCCGCTCTCTTCCACGCCTTTACCGATCAGGATCCCCAGCACCAGGCCCGGTACGGCGTTACCCATAATCAGCTGCGCCGCGCCGCCGAAGATGGTGGCCCAGAAGCCCGATTTTTTACCCGCGTCGATAGCCGCCAGCCAGAAGATCACCGGCATTACGGTGTTCACCAGCAGGTTCGCCGCCGGCACCAGCACCTTCACGGCGGTGACCTGAAGCGCGGCCGGAACGGAGGAGGCGGTAAGGTTAAGGAAGGTCACGACAATCATGCCGATGATGCCGCAGGCAATCGCCATTTTGCGGGGATCGTGCAGCGTTTCGCCGACGTTACGGTTTTTGATCATCAGTGCGGCAGCACCCCAGTTTGGGATGATGCGGTGGTCAACGTCCTGTGTGAAGGCGCCAGCGGCTACGGAAGAGGCCCAGGCGTTAAAGAAGAAGCCTAACCCAAAGGAGAAGTGGGACGCCGGATCCCCTTCGCAGGAGTTCAGCTCCCCCAACGTACGAAACGCGCCCATACCCTGAGTGGTAGGCGCATGAAACATGCGTGCAGCCCCGGCTCCAACACCGACGCCAACCAGGCCGCCAATGATGAGCGATTTTATTAATATAATTAAGAACATCAGTCTGCCCTTTTATGAATAATCAGCGTTGCGTGACGAAGTCCACCTGGTCGAGATTGATGGCGGTCACGTTGACGGTCACATCCAGCTCCACGCTGTAGGTGCGTCTTTCCCGGCGCAAAAAGAAGAACAGAAAGGCTTCTTTTCGCACCGCTTCTTGCGCCTGAACGACCTGCACATCCTGTGGCTCAATACGCAGTAAGATATGCGGTGAGGCTTTCATCACCGCGGCCTGAACGTGGTTGAGCGCGTCGGCAAAGGCGCGCGCTTTGGCGTCGCCCTTCCCCTTCACCCTCACCGTGGTTGTGAACTGTTCTTTCATGCTTATGCGCCGTATTTCTTCTGCCACGCCTGTACCAGACGCTCGCCCAGCTCTTCTTTATCCATAAAGCCAAAGCCCAGCACGTTGCAGCCTTCGTTGATGGCGGTCACGCCCTCATCCACGGAACGCATGCCGTACTTGGCCTTGTAGCCGTATTTGGTCTGGGCGGTGATGGCGCCCGCGCCGCCGCTGCCGCAGAACGAGATACCGAAGGTGGCGTTTTCCGCCTTCATTACGTCACCCAGCTTCATGTCCGCTGCCATGCCCGGTACGACAACCGCGCGCCCACCGGCTTTCTCCACACCGGCAGCCACTTTCTGACCTTTGCCCAGGCGATCGCCAATCACGACTGTAATCTGTTCCATGTGTTGCTCCTTAAAGGTTGTCTTTCGCGACTTCGAAGTGAACGGAGAGCAGCCAGGCCTCTTCATCAGGAAGGTTGCCAAACTGCGCCACCACTTCACGGGCGAGCCGCATTGAATCGGGTGAAATTTCGTCGAACAGCTCTGCTTCAACCTCCGGCAGCGGCTCGCCGGTCACGGACCGGTGCGCCATTGCGCGAACGTGGGAGGTCAGCATCTGCTCCTGTACTGCATTGGGGATGATGTTGTGCCGGGCCAGCAGGGCATAAACCTGCTGTAGCATGGTGTTCGCGAGCTGTTCAGTCTGCACCGCCTGTTCCCCAACGTCGTTCATTACCGCTCCGTTAATCACTCGTCTTACCCCGTTAATGGCTCTGGAATAAAACTAACGTTGGGAGGGAAGGGTTTGTAGCGAGTTGTTTTCCACTTCAAAGTGGAAAGGCGAGCAGCGGCAGTGATCTGTGCCACATAAATGCGGTGAATCTGGATAAAACGCTGTATTTGCGTGATGAATATCACGCTATTACGCGGCAATGGACAGGCCAGCGAAGTGGAAAAGATTACGAGCCGACTCGTAGAAATGTGACGTGTATAAGGTTTTCTTATGGGGATCCGCTTTCGAAACGGCTCGCCTGAAGTGACAGCGCGGATGGAGTGTCGCTCCGGCAAGTAGGGAGCAAAGATGCGGGGGCGCTAACTGCGCCCCCGCATACGGGAAAGGACGTACAGCTCAGGCACCCAATTAACGATATTTTTTGTGTTAGGTGTTGCGCGTGGTGGCAAGCTGTTCCGCTGCCGCCTGGGCTTCCTTCACCTTGCCTTCGTTAGCCAGCTTCAGCGCACCGTCGATCTGGCCGACCAGCACGTCAAAACCGTGACGGTAGTCTTTCATCTCGGCGCTGTCCGCCGCTTTGCTTTCCAGCTTCGGCGGCGTCGCCTTTTGCGCGTCCAGCGCCGCTTCGCGCATTTTGGTGAGGGCGTCTTTCATGTCCGCCGCATTGTCCGTTTTCTGCACAACCTTCAGGTTTTCGCTGAGAATATCCATATTGTCTTCGAGATCGGCAGCAAACGCGGACGAGCCAAGAACCAGCGTTGAGGCCGCGACGATCGCTAACAGGTGTTTACGCATTGCTCACTTCCTTTTTTATTATTAACAAAACGCTATCTTTATTGACCCGCAATTTTCATTTCGGGCAGAAGAACTGAACCACACTGTATATTGCTGCGTGTTTCAATATCGTTACCGACCGTAACGATGTTGCGCCACATGTCCTTCAGGTTACCCGCGATGGTGATTTCGCTCACCGGATACTGAATTTCGCCGTTTTCCACCCAGAAGCCCGCTGCGCCGCGAGAGTAGTCTCCGGTGATGCCGCTTACGCCCTGCCCCATCAGCTCGGTCACCACCAGGCCGGTGCCCATCTCTTTCAGCATCTGCTCAAAGCTCAGACCCTGCCCGGCAATGCGCCAGTTGTGGATGCCGCCCGCGTGACCGGTGCTTTTCAGCCCCAGCTTGCGCGCGGAGTAGTTGGTTAGCAGCCACTGGGTCAGAATACCGTCCTTAACAATGTCGCGACGTTCGGTGCGAACGCCTTCGCTGTCGAACGGCGTGGAGGCCAGCCCTTTCAGCAGGTGCGGATGCTCTTCGATGGTCAGCCATTCCGGCAGGATCTGCTTGCCCAGCGAGTCGAGCAGGAAGGTCGATTTACGGTACACCGAGCCGCCCGCAATAGCGCCCACCAGATGGCCAAACAGGCCGGTCGCCACTTCGTTGGCAAAAATCACCGGGGCCTTCATGGTGGAAAGCTTACGCGGCGACAGGCGTGACAGCGTGCGTTCGGCACACTCTTTACCCACCCACTCCGGAGACTGCAAATCCCCCAGCGCGCGGCCGATGGTATAGGCGTAATCACGCTCCATGTCGCCGTTCTCTTCGGCGATCACGCAGCTGGAAAGCGAGTGACGGGTAGAGCAGTAGCCCTGCAGCATGCCATGTGAGTTGCCGAAGACTTTGATGCCGTAGTGGCTGTTGAAGCTGCCGCCTTCGGTATTGGTGATGCGTTTATCCGCCTGCAAAGACGCCTGTTCGGCGCGCGCGGCCAGCTCGATGGCTTCATCCGGGGTCACTTCCGCCGGGTGGAACAGATCGAGATCCGGCGCATCAAACGCCAGCAGCTCTTTATCGGCCACGCCAGCGTAAGGATCCGGGGAGGTGTAACGGGCGATATCCAGAGCCGCCTGCACCGTACGGGCGATGGCATCCGGGCTGAGATCGGTAGACGAGGCGCTGCCTTTGCGATTCTGGTGATAAACGGTGATCCCCAGCGCGCCATCGCTGTTGAATTCTACATTCTCCACTTCGCCATAGCGGGTGCTCACGCTAATGCCGGTGGTTTTGCTGACCGCCACTTCGGCGCCATCTGATTTACCTGAAGCGAGCGTCAGCGCGGTGGAGACGGCTTCTTCCAGGATCTTACGCTGCGCTTCAACTTGTGAGGATACTTTCATCGCAAATGCCATACTGTAAGAGAGAGTTAAGTGAAGTCTAACAGAGAACCGTTTTTCAGTGCGCGTCTTAACTGGTAACATTAGCCTCTTTTTTTAAGGAGCCTGACATGACTAAGCAGCCCGAAGACTGGCTCGACGACGTTCCCGGTGATGACATCGAAGACGAAGATGATGAGATCATCTGGGTCAGTAAAAGTGAAATTAAACGTGACGCCGAAGAGTTAAAACAGCTTGGCGCAGAGATGGTCGATCTGGGTAAAAACGCGCTGGATAAGATCCCGCTCGACCAGGATCTGCGCGATGCCATTGAACTGGCACAGAAAATCAAGAAAGAAGGGCGTCGCCGCCAGCTTCAGCTTATCGGTAAACTGCTGCGTCAGCGCGACGTAGAGCCGATCCGTCAGGCGCTGGACAAGCTGAAAAACCGCCACAACCAGCAGGTTGCGCTGTTCCATAAGCTGGAGCAGATCCGCGATCGTCTGATTGAACAGGGCGATGACGCCGTACCTGAAGTGCTGAACCTGTGGCCGGATGCCGACCGCCAGCAGCTGCGTTCGCTTATCCGTAACGCGAAGAAAGAGAAAGAAGGGAATAAGCCGCCGAAGTCTGCGCGCCTGATTTTCCAGTATCTGCGCGAGCTGTCCGAGAACGGCGAATAATCTGTTCCCCTCACCCTGACCCTCTCCCAAAAGGGGAGAAGGCTGGGGTGAGGGGCTTACTCTGCTACCGCTTCCGCTTTCTTCGCCAGACCGTCCAGCAGTTTCTGATGAATACCACCAAACCCGCCGTTGCTCATCACCAGAATGTGATCGCCAGGCTGTGCCGCTTTCACCACCATATCCGCTAATACATCCACGTCCGCACTCCAGTGTGCAGGCTGAATGCAGGCGTCGGCCACTTCAGCCACCTGCCACGGAATATGCTGCGGCTGCAGCAGGAAGACTTCGTCGGCACGCCCCAGGGACGGCGCGAGATCGTCCTTGCAGATACCCATTTTCATGGTGTTTGAACGCGGTTCCAGCACCGCCAGAATGCGCGCGGTGCCACCAACCTTGCCGCGTAACGCCGCAAGCGTCGCCAGAATAGCGGTTGGGTGGTGCGCGAAATCGTCATACACCGTGACGCCATTCGCTTCGCCGCGCAGCTCCAGACGGCGGCGGGCGTTGATAAACGTCCCCAGCGCATTGGCGGCATCCGCAGGCAGTACGCCCACATGACGCGCCGCAGCGATCGCCATCAGGCCGTTGTGCATGTTGTGCTCGCCCACCAGGCTCCACTTCACCTCACCCACTTTCTCACCGTCGAGCAGCACTTCCCACTCGGATGCATCCGCGTTGAGCTTTTTCGCCTGCCAGTGGCCCTGCTCGCCCACCAGCTCCTGCTCGCTCCAGCATCCCATCGCTATGGTCTGCTTCAGGTTGATGTCGTTCTCCGGCAGGATGATGCGCCCCTGGCCCGGAACAATGCGCACCAGATGGTGGAACTGTTTCTGGATCGCCTTCAGGTCGTCAAAGATGTCAGCGTGATCGAACTCAAGGTTGTTGAGGATCAGCGTGCGCGGGCAGTAATGCACAAATTTGGAACGCTTGTCGAAGAATGCGCAGTCGTATTCGTCCGCTTCTATCACAAAGAACGGGCTGTCACCCAGACGCGCGGAGACGTCGAAATTCCCCGGCACGCCGCCGATCACAAAGCCCGGCTTGTAGCCGCAGGCTTCGAGGATCCAGGTTGCCATTCCGGCGGTAGTGGTTTTGCCGTGCGTACCGGCAACGGCGATAACCCAGCGGTCGCGCAGGACGAAATCATGCAGCCACTGCGGGCCAGACATGTACGGAATATTGCGTTCCAGCACCGCCTCAACGCATGGATTTCCACGGGTCATGGCGTTACCCACGATCACCAGATCCGGCTGCGGCTCCAGCTGGCTGGCGTCATATCCCTGAATCAGAGAGATACCCTGCTTCTCCAGCAGCGTGCTCATCGGCGGATACACATTGGCGTCCGAACCCGTCACTTCATGGCCCAGCGAGCGCGCCAGCATTGCCAGTCCGCCCATGAAAGTGCCACAAATCCCCAATATATGAATGCGCATACGTCACTATCCTTCTTCAATGTGGCGCACATTTTACCCGCATGTCAGCGGCTGTGAAACGCATTTCAGGTAAATCCGTATTTTGCTGGCGCGATTCACCTCTGCGCTAATATTTGAATGTTTGTTAAGATTGTTGGACATCAACCGCTTTACTCAACATAAGATGCAGGGAAAGTGTTATGAAAACGTTAGGTGAATTTATTGTCGAAAAGCAGCACGAGTTCTCTCATGCTACGGGTGAGCTCACTGCTTTGCTGTCGGCAATAAAGCTGGGCGCTAAGATCATCCACCGTGATATCAACAAGGCCGGTCTGGTCGATATCCTGGGTGCCAGCGGTGCCGAGAACGTTCAGGGTGAGGTTCAGCAGAAACTCGACCTGTTCGCCAATGAAAAACTAAAAGCAGCACTGCGCGCGCGCGACATCGTTGCGGGTATCGCCTCTGAAGAAGAAGATGAAATCGTCGTTTTCGAAGGGTGTGAACACGCAAAATACGTTGTTCTGATGGATCCCCTGGACGGCTCCTCCAACATCGACGTTAACGTTTCTGTCGGTACCATTTTCTCTATCTACCGCCGCGTCACGCCTGTTGGCACGCCGGTGACGGAAGAAGACTTCCTGCAACCGGGCAGCAATCAGGTCGCGGCCGGTTACGTGGTATATGGCTCGTCCACCATGCTGGTGTACACCACCGGATGCGGCGTTCACGCCTTTACCTACGATCCGTCGCTGGGCGTCTTCTGTCTGAGCCAGGAGCGTATGCGCTTCCCGGAGAAGGGCAACACCTACTCCATCAACGAAGGTAACTACATCAGATTCCCGAACGGCGTGAAGAAGTACATCAAATTCTGCCAGGAAGAAGATAAGGCTACCCAGCGCCCGTACACCTCCCGCTATATCGGCTCGCTGGTGGCGGATTTTCACCGTAACCTGCTGAAGGGCGGCATTTACCTTTACCCAAGCACCGCAAGCCACCCGGACGGGAAGCTGCGTCTGCTGTATGAATGCAACCCGATGGCGTTCCTGGCCGAACAGGCGGGCGGCAAGGCGAGCGACGGTAAAGAGCGTATTCTGGATATCGTGCCGGAGAGCCTGCACCAGCGCCGTTCGTTCTTCGTCGGCAATGACCATATGGTTGATGACGTAGAACGCATGATCCGCGAATACCCGGACGCGTAATACGCCAAAAGGGGAGCCGGGAAGGCTCCCCTTTTTCGTTATGCCGTTTGCGCCGTGAGCCTGAAAGAGGCCATGGCTTCCATCAGCTCGCGCGACTGCGCTTCCAGCGAGCGCGTGGCGGCGGTAGATTGCTGCACCAGCGCCGCGTTCTGCTGGGCGGTTTCATCCATCTGATTGACGGCAATATTCACCTGCTCAATACCCCGGCTCTGCTCCTGAGACGCGGTCGCAATTTCACGCATCAGCTTTGTCATTCGCAGCACTTCGGTGGCGATCTCGTCCATCGTCTCGCCGGCCTGCTGCGCCAGCTCGCTGCCTTCGTTCACGTGGGTCTGCGAATCGCTGATAAGCGAGCGGATCTCTTTTGCGGCGTCGGCGCTGCGGCTGGCGAGGTTACGCACTTCGCCCGCCACGACCGCGAAACCGCGCCCCTGCTCGCCCGCGCGCGCCGCTTCAACGGAGGCGTTCAGCGCCAGAATGTTGGTCTGGAACGCGATGCCGTCAATCACGCTCAGGATGTCGGCGATGCGCGCCGAGCTGCCGGAGATATCGCGCATCTTCTCAATCACGTAGCACACCATTTCACTGCCGCGATCGGCGGTATCGGATACCGACTTCGCCAGCTGGTGCGCCTGCCCGGCGTTGTCGGCGTTGAGTTTCACCGTGGCGGTGATCTCTTCCATGCTGGCGGCGGTCTGCTCCAGCGAGGTGGCGGTGGATTCCGTGCGTACGGCAAGATCCCGGTTTCCCGCCGTCAGCTCGCGGCTGCCGGTATCAATCTGCGAGCTGGCGTCGCGCACCCGCAGCACGGAGTCCATCAGCGACCGGCGCATCGCTTCGATCGCCGCGTTAAGGCGATTAAACTCCTGGCTCGCCGGGGCGTTCAGCGCGTGGGTTAAATCTCCGGCCGCTACGTGCTCCAGCTGGGCAATCGAGGCAGAAAGCGGCCTGAGCAGCATGTGGCGCAGCGCCAGCCAGGCCAGCACGATAATGCCTGCCGTCAGCAGCGCCGCGACAACGATCAGGATAAGCACCCGCGTTTTGCTCGCCTGCACGGCGCTCACTTCCGCTTTGCCGCGCGCCTCGCTCCACGCCTGGAACGCCTGCATGTCGTTATCAAACCGCTTCGCCACCGGGATCAGCTTATTTTCCAGCAGATCGTAATAGCTGTCCGCGCTTTGCTCGTTCAGGGCTTTCAGCATCGGGTCAATACCCTGCTGGTTATAGGCCGCCAGGCTCGCGGCCACGTTATCCAGCAGCGTTTGTCCCCGTTCATCCGCTACGCCACCGTCGATCGTGCCCTGCAGCATTTTCCGCGCCTGCGCCACTTCCTGATTAATGGTTTTGACCGCTTTTGCAGCATCGTCCAGCATGCCGATCTCCATCATGCGGACGGACTGCCCCGCTTCGTTGCGCGCGCGCAGGATCAGGGTGTAGCCAGCGTTCAGCTGCACCATCTGTTCCCCCTGAAGGTGGTTGATGCGCTGGAGCGATGAGGAGCTTTGCGTGAGGGCATAAATGCCGATGCCGCTGACGGTCAGCAGCAGAAGGGTCATAACGGCCAGTAAAGAGAGCAAGCCGGTTCGAATCGATAGCGTTTTAAGCATGATGTTATTTCCGGTAGCGAGATATTTCTGGGCATAAAGAAAGAGTATCGGCCGCTACCGCAATTTGTTTAGACTTTCAGCATGTTATCGCTCTGTTACTGATGTGTTCACACGGGTAACAGGCGAGCTCTGGCGGTTCTCCCAGAGCACCGTCAGGCCGCGCTGGAGCGCGATAAAAATAAACAGCAGGATGCCGATGGCGATTTTAGTCCACCAGGAGCTGAGCGTGCCGTCGAAGTTAATGTAGGTCTGGATCAGCCCCAGGATCGCCACGCCACAAACCACCAGCGTGCCGAGCACCGTTCCCACCCCGCCGCTGAGCAGCGTGCCGCCAATCACCACCGAGGCAATCGCGTCCAGCTCGACGCCCACCCCCGCCAGCGCATAGCCCGCCTGGGTATAGACCGAGAACACGATACCCGCCAGCGTCGCCAGCCCGGTCGAGAGCATGTAGATGCGGATGGTGGTGCTGCGCGTCGACACCCCCATCAGGTTCGCTGACGTAGCGCTGCCGCCGATGGCGTAAACCTGATTACCAAACCGGGTACGGCGGGCAAGCAAGATGCCGATCGCCACGACGCCCAGCATCAGCAGCCCCATCGCGCTCAGTCGACCGCCGCCGGGGATTTTTCCACGCCAGGCTGGAGAGCGTGTCGTAGATAGGATGGTTAATCGGAATCGACTCCTCCGACACCAGATAGCTTACGCCGCGCAGGAAGAACATCCCGGCGAGGGGTGATGATAAACGCCGGGATTTTCAGCGCGTCGATTAAAAGCCCCATAAAGGCGCCGAACGCGCAGCCCATAGCCAGCACCAGCGGGAAGGGCCAGCAGCGGCGAGATCCCCCAGTAGCCAATCGCTTTGGCAAGGAACACGCCGGTAAAGGCGATCACCGACCCGACGGAGAGATCGATCCCACCGGAGGAGGATCACAAACGTCATGCCGACGGCAATAATCCCAAGAAAACGCGTTATCGGTAAGAATGTTGCAAATCACCCGCCGTTGAGGCAAAGCCCGGAAACTGGGTCAGGCAGTAAAGGTAGCCCAGCACGAACACGCCCAGCGTGATCGTTAACGGTAAATTACGTTTTATCATGACCGCGGATCCCCTTAATGAGAGTGATAAAGCGCGGCGACTGCACGATAAGTACAATAAGCACCACGACCGCCTTGACGACCTGATTAAGCTCCGGCTGGAACCCGGAGAGCAAAATCCCGGTGTTCATGCCCTGAATAATCAGCGCCCCCCACCACCGAGAGCAGGAGGTTGAAACGCCCGCCCATCAGCGACCCGCCGCCGATAACCACCCGCGAGGATCGCGTCCAGCTCCAGCCAGAGTCCGGCGTTGTTGGCATCCGCCCCGCGAATATCTGCCGCCACAATCACCCCGGCAATTGCGGCACAGACGCCGCTCAGCACGTAGGTCAGCATCACCATCAGCCGTGTATTTACCCCGGCGTTTTTCGCGGGCCCGGATGTTAATCCCCACCGCTTCGATGAACATACCAAGCGCCGTTTTGCGGGTGAAAAGCCAGAACACCACCAGCGTTACCAGGGCGACAATCACCGGCGTCGGGAAGAACAGAAAATTACCGCTGCCGATCCACGCCAGGCCCGGAGAGTTAAAGGTGACGATCTGCCCGGAGGTGATAAGCTGCGCCACGCCGCGTCCGGCCACCATCAAAATCAACGTCGCGACAAACGGCTGGATCTTGAGAAACCGCGACCAGAATGCCGTTCCACAGCCCGGCCAGTACTCCAGAGCCCAGCGCGGCGAGCAGGACTACCGGCAGGCTGTGCCCGTCGACGGTCATCGAGGCGGCGGTAGCGCCCGCTATCGCCATTACGGCGCCAACGGAGAGGTCAATGCCGCCGGTGGCAATCACCAGCGTCATCCCAATCGCCAGCAGCGCCACGGGGCGCGGCACAGTTTAAGATGTCGACAGGGCTGCCAAACAGGCGGCCATCCTGCACGACGATCTGAAAGAAGTGCGGAGCCACCAGGCTATCCACCAGCAGCACCAGCAGCAGCGCCGCGATTTGCGGGGTGCCGGTCGGCCACTGAAGCGGCGCTTCGCTTCGCCGGTTTGCGAAAGAGAACGGGGACATCACATGTGACTCCTTACGCCGCGATGGCATTCATGATCGCCGGAACGGACAGTTCATTCAGCGGGATCTCCGCCACCTGCCTGCGATCGCGCATGATGATGACGCGATCGGCATAGCCAACCAGCTCCTCCAGCTCCGACGAGATGACCAGCAGCGCCAGGCCGTCGGCGCACAGCGTTTCGATAAGCCGGATGATTTCGGCGTGCGCGCCCACGTCGATGCCGCGCGTTGGCTCGTCGAGGATCAGGAACTGCGGTTTGGTCAGCAGCCAGCGAGAAAGCAGCACCTTCTGCTGGTTGCCGCCCGACAAAAACTCGATGGGCTGTTCAGCGCTCGGGGTACGAATGCCGAGCTGTCGGATAAAGCGCTCGGCAATGGCGTTCTGCTCTTTACGCGGGATCGGCCGCAGCCAGCCGCGCTGGGCCTGCAGGGCCAGAATAATATTTTCACGCACCGAGGCAGCCGCAATAATGCCGTCCGTTTTTCTGTCTTCCGGGCAGAAGCCCACTCCCCAGACACGACGCCTTATGCGGCGAACGCAGCGTTTGCGGTTTGCCTTTGATCAGCGCCGTTCCGCTGTCGGCGGGTTTGATCCCGAAGATCACCTCGGCGGTTTCGGTGCGGCCAGAGCCTAACAGCCCCGCCAGCCCGACAATTTCACCGGGACGCACCTCCAGGTTAAACGGTGCGATAGTGCCTTTTTTGCCGTAGTCGTGAAACGCGGCGACCGGTTTTTTCGCTCAGCAGCGTCCGGCCCGCGCGCTGGAGCGCGTTGGCCTCCAGCTCCCGGCCCAGCATCATTTTAAACCAGCTCAATCTGCGGCAGCTCGCGGGTTTCGCGGCAGCCAACAAAGCTGCCGTTGCGCAGCACCGTAATGCGATCGCTTACCTCGTAGACCTGATCGAGAAAATGGGTAACGAAAATCAGGCTCACGCCCCTGATTGCGCAGCTGGCGCATCAGGGTAAAAAGCATTTCCACTTCCTGGGTATCGAGGCTGGCGGTGGGTTCATCAAGGATCAGCACTTTCGCCGAGAGATCGATGGCGCGGCAGATCGCGACGATCTGCTGCATCGCCACGGAAAAGCGGTTAAGCGGCTCGCGCACGTCGAGGGAGAAGCCGTAAGATTCCATCAGCTTCGCCGCGCGGGCTTCCATCTCCTTGCGGCGCAGCAGCCCAAAGCGCCTGGGCTCGCGGCCAATAAACAGGTTATCCGCCACCGACATGTTCGGCAGCAGGTTCACTTCCTGGTAGACCGTTCCGATCCCCAGCTGCTGCGCGTGGGCAGTATTTTTTGGCGAAATGGCGTTGCCTTCCAGCCAGATGGTGCCGCGATCGGCGTAATACACCCCGGTCAGGGCTTTGATCAGCGTCGATTTCCCCGCGCCGTTTTCGCCGAGCAACGCCATGATCTCCCCGCGCCGCAGGCTGAAATCAACGTTATCCAGCGCCTTAACGCCCGGGAAGAATTTACTCAGGCCCTCCGTGCGGAGGATTTCCTGGTGTTGTTCAGTGGTCATGGTTTTCCCCCCTCACCCTGACCCTCTCCCCGGAGGGGGAGAGGGGACTATTCGTGCCAGTCTTTAATTTTCTGCCCCAAACTGCCCTTTTCCCTCTCCCCTCCGGGGAGAGGGGCTAGGGTGAGGGGGCTGAGCTTAGTAGCCCATATTTTTCTTCTTCTCTAACTCTTCTTTTGCCGTATCCGGCAGGTAGAGCGTGGATTTGGTGACCGTCACTTTTTCAGGCATCGAGCCGTCCTTTCTTGAATTTCTCCAGCGCATCGAATGCCGGGCCCGCCATGTTTGGCGTCAGCTCGACGCTGGCGTTCGCTTCACCCGTCAATCATCGCTTTATAGATGTCCGGCACGCCGTCGATAGAGCCGGTGAGAATATCTTGGCCCGGCTTCAGGCCCGCTTCTTTGATGGCCCTGGATAGCGCCGATGGCCATGTCGTCGTTGTGGGCGTAAACCATGCAGATGTTTTTGCCGTTATTTTCA